>OZ023312.1:62563162-62637981 GCA_964007375.1 Ophion obscuratus | reverse complement strand
CTCTGGAGACACAACGGAGAGGTTGAGGAAAGGCTTGCAGAGAGCCAGCAAAGAGTTAGCGGAAAAGCAATAGAGAGTCAGCGGAGTCAGCAATCTAGAGTCAGTGAACTCAGCGGAGAAGGAATAGAGAGTCAGTCGAGTCAGCGGAGTCAGCAATATAGAGTCAGCGAACTCAGCAGAGAAGGAATAGAGAGTCAGTGGAGTCAGCGGAGTCAGCAATATAGAGTCAGTGAACTCAGCGGAGAAGGAATAGAGAGTCAGTGGAGTCATCGGAGTCAGCAATATAGAGTCAGCGAACTCAGCGGAGAAGGAATAGAGAGTCAGTGGAATCAGCGGAGTCAGCAATATAGAGTCAGTGAACGCAGCGGAGAAGGAATAGAGAGTCAGTGGAGTCAGCAATAGAAACTTGTAAAGGAGCAGCGGAGATTATATAAAAGTTTTTGTATTGTGCAAGTTATTTACGAGCCATGCTGACTCGTACGTAACCTCGCCTCGAACCCCTTGAATATTGTTTGAATATTTTATTATTTTATGTATATTATTTTTTCAATTTTTATTCAATTTTTATTCATTTTTGAGTATTAATTTGCGAAATTTTATATATCTGTGTGTGTCTGGAGACACAACAGAGAGGCTGAAACTGAATGTATATAGAGAGGCATTCCGGGGCACGTGTATTATGCGAGGTTATGTACGAGCCATGCTACTCGTACATAACCTTGCTTCGAATGGCTCGAATATTTTTGTTTCTTAAAACGTTATTTAAAACGTTCAAATATATATCAAGAATACATACCTTCGTTAGCTGGGGGGTTTGTCGACGATTTATCCACTGCGGGATCCATTTTTTGGAATTGTCATTTATTCCCGCATTAAAATAATACACTACCGCAAAGAACTATCAAAAACAGCACCAACAAATAACAATAATATAATTCACTTTAAAAATTCGCACTGTTTAACGGATAGCACAAAATTTGCCACGAGGCACGACGACACAGTACGAACTCGCACACACACACAGAGCTGTGCCAGCTGTGGGCTCACACGTACACGGGCAACCGCTACGAATAGAACGGCGCGCATGCGTGCACGCGATCCGACCCCCTCTCTGCATTGACTCGCTCGCTCTCACTCGCACTCACACAGCTCATGCATGATTCTCTCTCTCTCTCTCTCTCTCTCTCTCTCTCTCTTCTTCTATTCCTTCATTCTCTTGTCCGGTGCTACAACGCGGCTGGGGGCGGGGCCTAATACAGTCGCATTAGAAGTATTCACTTCAAAAATCGATTTCCCGTGTCCGAAGCTTCTAGTAACTTCTCACATATGTTTTTATATGTGCGAGACCTTCCTCGTACTGTAAAACAAATCCCCTTTAAAAACTTTTAAAAAGTAAAAAAAGAATGCCAAGTAACAAAATACCCCCGAAAACATTATTGCTTGTTTGATCATATACAAAATTCTGATTTATCTTGAAATATTTTTTAATTTTATTTAACGAATGCTTTTATTATATTTTTTCAATTAACTTTTCAACCAAGGAGAACCAGACTCCTTGGAGGTTGAACTAGAACACCTACGAAAAGCTTTAGGAGACAATGGCTACAAGCCAGGCAACATCGAAAGAACGATCAAAAATCTAAAAAGAAAAATAGCTGATCCAAAAACGGTTACAGCACCTGATAGGGAGAATAAAGGACAAATAACCGCAACAACTTCCCTTCCATACCTTCAGGGCATAACCGATCGCATAGGGAGGGTCCTTGGAAAACATAACGTGCGAGTCATCTTCAAACCTCAGAAGAAACTAGCACAAGTGATTCCGAGTGCAAAAGACCAAAGACCACCATTAAGTGCACCAGGAGTATACAAGATACCCTGCTCATGCGGTAAAGTGTACATAGGAGAAACCGGGAGGAAGATCAGTACACGGATCAAAGAACATCAACGGTGTATCAAATATGGCCATATTACACAATCAGCGCTGGCCGAACATTGGATGGAGACTGGTCATGCCATCCAGTTCGAAAGAGCCCAAAGCCTGGCCCCATCAAACAGCTATTTTTCCAGGAAACACCGAGAAGGCTTGGAAATCCGAAAACATCCGGACAATCTAAACAGAGATGGAGGATATCACGTCAATCCTATTTGGCACACCGTCCTCCCGGTTTTTTAATTGACCAGCTGATCAATTAAAACATCTGATTGGCTGGTGCAGCGATCCAGAACGATGACTGCAACTATATAAGGAATACCTGAGACACGAGAGCTTCAGTATCGGAGCTCTCAGCCCTGATGATGCAGACTGTAACGTTTGCGAAACGTCGGCACAACGCTGATCCTCAACACGGCCTCCATCCGGAAGCCACATACTCTTCTCTTCACGACAATTATATTAAAATTTACGCCACAAGTGAGTTCTTATGTATTTTGAGAGAAACCATTGTGTTGAGGCAAAGGAATTTTCGCACAATAAGTTTTGTGCAAAAATTTCTTTGTCTCGAGGCAATGTTTTCTCTCAAAATGCGTACGAACTCACTAATGGTGTAAATTTTAATCTAATTATTGTGAATTTTATTTTAATTTGTCTTAAATATGAAAAAATTCACGACTTATTTCGTGAATTTTTTTGTATTTACAATTTTTTATGAATACATTTGCATTCACAGATTTTGATGTGTATTTTTTTTAATTCACAGGATTTTTTGTAAATATTCACTTTTTTGTGAATATTCACAATTTTTTCTGTGAATCTATTTGTATGTTCAGAATATTTGTGAATACAATTGTATTGGTATGCATGCATGTGAATACAAAAAGTGAAGTATGAATACATTTGTATTTATATTCACATGAAAATCACGATGTGAATAAATTCATATTCGTATTTATAAATAGAATTACGCCCAAGTCTGTACGTCTTAATGTTTTACTTTTTGATATACCGTCTCCATGTTTCATGAATTGCGCTTTGTTTGTTGCAGCAGGAGAAAACTTTTAATTAAAAAAACTAGAGATCAATAAAAATATTTTACGAAAATCCAACTTCATTGCGTTATTTTATTTGCGTGTTCAGCGAGTGGAATGCAAATCGATTTGTTCATTGTAAACAAAAACCGGATGCACTTGGATAACGCGTCACATTTACCCTGCTGGAGGCTGCTCAAGAATACACGTCTTTCCTTATATCGTTAAGAAGCTTCGGGTCAAATGATCAAATGTTACCATTTGTTCAAATTTATATAGTGGATTCGTTACATATACTGAATGCACCCTTCAAATTTTAATATTTGATTTTAATAATTTTGAGTTGAATTTTTAATTTCCTAATTTAATTTTAAATTTGAATTCAACAAACAGTTTTTACATAAGAAGATGCCTAGACTCATGCCGATCGGCAGTTTTACACACGGAATAGTGTAAAAAATGTTAAGGATGTTATGAAAAAATGTCAAATCATTCAGTATATTAACAAAATTGTCACCCAAAAATTAAATTATCCGTCTACGGCATTTATTAAATATTGACTTTTATGTAAATGAAGACGTCAGTTTTTCTCCCGGCGACGAAACGGAGAGGTGGAGCGAGCCAACGTCGCATGAAGGCTTAATGGCACACATGTCTCAATGCCAATGGTCACCGTGGCCGGGCCATACTTTCAATAAAGCTCATTTTCAAAGAGAACTCATCTTTTTTTTCTTTCTTTTAGACAATTGACATTTATCGTTCAAAATGAATTCGGTTGAATAAAGGAATGTAAACACCGTGTAAAAATAATAGACGAAAATCAGTTATTTGTTAAATGTTCGGGTTCGTGAAAGAAATACCTTAAAGTGCAGAACCATATATTTTCGAAACGCGGTTTTTCTTTTTTTTCATTTAACACAGTCAGATTGGTACGGAAAATTTGTATATAAAAAAAACTTTTCTTTTAGACAAGCTTTTATTTAATGTACTAAAAAATGTAAAATATTTTTTTTTACCCAGTCACCTATATGTGACTATTAATAAAAGTTTGAGGGTCCCTACGTTTCAAATGTTTGATAAATGTAATCAATTCAGTTTCATTAACCATATTTAATTTGGCACAATAGAAATTAGAGAAATTATTATCACACATTTATACTCAGTTTCAGGCTTTTTATTCAAGAAATCTTAGGTTGTTTTACAGTAAATTAAAACTAAAGCCGGTCTGACAAAAAAAGGTTTTGTTGACAATCATCTTATTTTAAATTTACATAATAGCCGATAATCACGTAACACATAAAATATGCAGCTTCAATCACACTTTCATGTTAACATTAAAAAGCGCACAATCATTCACAATCTGGCCTTCCTTGGCCAGATGGCACAATAGTTCTAAGGCCTTTTCATTTTATGGAAAATGCTAAAATTCACGTTTTAATCATTTTTATGTTATGTCAAGCTGAAAAAATGTCAAAAGGTTTCGTTGTCGCTCTCCGTACCGGAAAAGGGTTTCATGCCCAAATGTTGCTCGATTCAAGGCATCGAGTGACATGGAGTATCTGAAGTTTGGCTTTCCATAGTATTTGACACATTGAGCGCACTTGGGACGATAAAATTCAAGGCGTTGAACGACATAACCAAGGAAAGTCTTCGATGCAGGTGTGGCACTCGAAGATTTCTCGCAGATGGCGGACTATCATCGTTCCATGTAGACATAGATTGTGCAGCCGCAACAATGAAATATGGTGATCACCACAGTATGAAAAGAATGGCGAGGCATATGAAAGCGCTGTCAGGCTTGAGTCTGTGAGATCGAGCCAAACATTAGGTGTTGTCCTAGAACATGATTACGCGACAATCACAGGTTCGCACCAATTTTATTCGTATGAACCCGTGATCAAATATACAGGTGTCGATTGCATCGCATGTATGTTAATTAGGCTGCCTATTCGATACCTGTATGTTTGATCACGGGTTCGTATGAACAAAATTCGCAAGAACTTGGAATGGTCGTGTAATGGCGTTCTATTTTACATGTTCTATTGGACGCCGTAGGGGATCTAGGTTTATATATCGTGTTGCACAAAGCCTTTGTTTCTCATGAGAGATTTTTCAGCGATGAATAATATTTCAGGCAAAATAATTGTCAAGCTCTGCGTCAATATAAATTCTACAGAGCCGAATGCATTTTTAACAAAAAAAAAAACTTCATCGTCTATGACAAGATTCTGTTCAGAAAATTTTGAAGATATGTTCATAAAATGTTAATGGAACGAGGTTATGAACACACAAATTGGTAATGACATATAGAAGCTAGGTTATGCTCTCAGGGCACACAAAAGCTACACATGCACGTCTGTCTGCAAATTTTTTAATGATTTTATATAAGCAAGTGAAAGAAATCAGCACATTCTTGTTTTTAACTTACTCTGTATCTATTTGCGTATCGTCCTCGCTGTTTCTCCGACGGTTTCCGCGCGAGCGCCACGGCTAATATACGCATGTTAGGATCAAATAAATAATCTACACCTAAATTTGAACGACGTGAACCTTTGTTAAATAAATTTTTGGCTCTAATAAGAGCCGTTTGTTTTATTTTTTCACATCCACGCTCGACTAACCGTGTTTGGTTACTCGAGCTGTCAACGCGACTGTATTACAATACATATATATATATATATTGCAAGCAGGGTGTAGTTCGAGTCGTGCCGTTCGAGAGAGCGGTGGCGTTGCTGTGCCTGTTGCGCTAAAGTGTTAATCAATTCACAGAACGGCGTATGTGTTATGTTTACGATATGAGCCAACGACTTTATTTCATTCAATGAAAGACAATGGACGAGTGTTGAAGAATTTTTGGGGTAAAAAGTCACCCGAAAATTCGGCCGTAAATTATGAGATCCCGAGATTGAGTGGACAAATCGAAAAACAGCCCGAACAAAATCGATAGGAAAAAATCACATTACATTGGTAAACTGTCATTAGATTTTCGATTTGTTGCCGCGTTCTCGCGTAATATCGGAACAAAGTTAAAACGTCGTCTGCTAGAGCCCAACTTACTGTATAAAGAGTCGCGGCGTGTCGTCAGTTGGTCAGTGGCGTCGAGATCGGTGGCATCGATCAGTGGCGTAACATTTTTTTTTTTTGATTACTTGGCGTCAAGACGCTGCCGCGTCTCTTGATATTAGACAACAATAAGTCATCGAGACATGACAGGTGACACTGCTCGACTGCGTGCTAGACAACGAGAAGTCGTCAAGGGAGGAACGGTACCGCTGCTAGATTGTTGCGTGCTGGGGCTTGAATAAAACAAATTGTTTTTGTGTCTGAAGCTTTCAGCTACTCCTCAGATACGTCTCTATGTGTAGGAGAACTCGCCAGTATTTCAAAAACCAATATTGGACAACAATGAGTCAGCAAGGGATGAGAAATCTTACTGCTCGACTGTTGTACGGAACACTTTCCAGAAAAAAATCATTCTGTATTTCTGAAGCGTCTGGCTACTTTTTCCATGCGTCTTTATGTGTTCTGAAACTCTCTAGTACGCTAAATAAATCATTAGACAACAGTCAGTCCACAATTGATGAGCGGTAAGATTGAAGTACCGTCGTGTGATTTACGTCCGATCAAAAAAATTATTTCGTGCGTCCTAAGTTTTTGGCTTCTTCTGACATATTTTCTTTCGTGTTCTGAAAGTCTCTAGTAGTTAAAACAAAATGGTAGTCTCAATGAATCAGCAGTGAGGGAGAGAGAACAAGAATCAAATGTTGTACGGTACAAGTTTAATTTAAAAAAAAGTCGATTTTCCGTGGCTAAAAGTTTCAGTTACTTTTCACATATGTTTTTATATGTACGAGAACTTTGCGGTACCGTAAAAAAATATTAGACAACAATAGGTCATCAAGGGATGACAGGTGACACTGGTCGATTGTTCTACCGTACAAGTAGATGCATACATCTTTAGGGCGACGACGATGACATCACAGGTGTGGTGTAGTGGGTATCCCGCGGCGGCGCGTGGTGGGGGTGTCTGGCGGTCGCGGTTGCGTCGCTGTGGCACGTATGGGGAATTAGTGGTGGGGGGAGTCAGCGGTGTCGGAGGGGTGGGGGTATTGGGCCCTTTTTTGGGAGCTCGTGGTTAAGTGGGGGTGGTTGTTTCCGAGCTGCTTTTCCGAATAGACTGACTGGTGGTGTCTTCTGCATATATTGAGGACCTGTTTCCCGCTAGAGCAAGCGGGTGGGGGCCTCCGCCGCGTGGATCGTATGGGGGGAGGAAGGTCTTAGTGGGGGTAGGGAGCTTCGGGTAAAGAAAACACGCGATGATTTATGTGAATACATGTATCGAAGTTTTTATTCAAAATTTTGTTCGTTCATACATATTGTGTGTGTGTGTGCGTGTGTGTGTGTGTGGGTGTGTGCGTGTGTGCGTGTGTGTGTGTGTGGGTGTGGGTGTGGGCGTGGGTTTTTTTTTTTTTTTTTTTTTTTTAAAGAGGTTTAGCGGGAAAATGCCGGCGTACCGTAGCAAATAATTGCCGTGTGTCGGGCTTGCACCGACTAAAAACCCCCGTTCCTCTGTGGCCTTACAAATTCTCCCGCGGGACGACCGCTAGGTATTACATCGCGGGAGAGGCCTTAGCCGTAGCTCTTCCTTCAGTGCTATCAGACGACCTTACATCCCCCGTTCCACTCGAGATGGTATTAGTGGTTTAGGGGTTCGTGTCGCTGATTTCATCTATGACTGCCTGGTCTTCCGGCGTCGTCTTCTTCCTCGCGCGTTCTGCACGTCGCAATTCCTTCATTACTGCGGCAGCATAAGCCGATACCGCTGTCCATGCGTCTGCTGACTTCAGCATCAACTCAACCAGGTTGTCCGGGGTGATGCGTGTCTCCAGCTGATCCTCGACTATCGCGCGGGAGGCACTAAAACGTGGGCATTGGAACAATGCATGTTCAGCGTTCTCCTCGACTGCTACACATGCTGGGCAGTCCGGGGAATCTTCATAATTAAACTTATAGAGATAAGCCCGGAAGCAGCCGTGTCCCGAGATTACTTGAGTGAGATAATAGTTGAGCTCCCCATGTAGACGGTTCACCCACATCTCCACCTTCGGGATTATTCGATGTGTCCACCTTCCCTTGGTAGAGGCATCCCACATCGTCTGCCACTGGTTGAAACTGGTTGCTCTCGCTTCTGTCCTTGCATAACTGGGATTTCTAGCTCCCTTCTGCTGGTACATCGATCTACGCTCCCCAGCGAGCACCTCAATGGGCAGCATTCCCGCGATAACGTTGATAGCGTCCTCGGAGACAGTGCGAAATGCACAGGCTACCCTCAAGGCGCTGACGCGATACGTTGCTGCAGCCTTCCTGCGGTACTCCTGGATTTTCAGTGCGTCAGCCCATATGGGTATGCCATAGGTGAGCACTGAGGTCGTCACTGATGACAGCAGTTTCCTCCTCCTCTGTCTGGGGCCACCAACATTAGGCATGAGTCGCGCCAGTGTGGTAGCCACCCGAGCGGCCTTTCTGCTGATCTGCTCGGTTTGCTCTTTGAAGTTCAGCCTCGCGTCGAGAATCACACCCAGGTACCGAATGAACGGTTGGGATATGATTTCGGCGTTTCCAACCCTGAGCGTTACCGTTTCCATCACCTTCCTGCTGGATACGAGGAGTACTTCTGTTTTGTGGGCTGCAAGCTGCAGTCCAACAGAAGACATCCATTCCTTTATCTTGGCGAAAGCTTCGCCGAAGAGTGCGGTGATTTGCTCCAGGAATTTGGCGATGACAATCAGCGCCGCGTCATCTGCAAACGCTACGACGGACACTCCTTTCGGCAATTGTAATAGCAGCAGATCATTGTACATGATGATCCACAGAAGCGGTCCAAGTACAGAGCCCTGAGGAACTCCTCCAGACACCCTATACGTCTTCGGTCCATCCTCTGTGTCGTACATGAGCCACCTATTACATAGGTAACTCGCCACTATTCTCCGTAGGTACCATGCTACACCTAATGTTTTTAGGGCATCCATGATACACTTCCATATCGCCGAGTTGAAAGCGTTTTTGACGTCGAGAGCGACAACTGCGCAGTACTTCTTAGACCCTCTTGTCCATCGTTTCCCCGCAGTCGACTCCTGCGCCTGCTTCACCACTGTGTTAATGGCATCCAGCGTAGAGCGCTCCTTTCTGAAGCCAAACTGGCCCTCCGCCAGTAGAGGGTCCACGAACTTCTCAATCCTGTTATGGATGATGCGTTCGAAGATCTTTCCGGCGGTATCCAGCATACAGAGCGGACGATAGGATGAAGGTTCGTCCGGCGGCTTCTTCCCTTTCGGGAGGAGCACTAGCTTCTGCCACTTCCACTTGTCCGGGAAGATTCCTTCCTTGAGACACCTATTGTACATGCCCAGGAATATTGCCGGTGCCAACTTGATGGCTGCCTTGAGTGCGATGTTGGATATCCCATCTATGCCGGGGGCTTTATTGTTGCCCACCCTGACAATCGCCGTAAGAAGCTCTTCTTCAGTAATGGCTGGGATGTCCTCATCGACGTCCTCCGCGAGCTGGTAGTCCTCCTCGGGTGGCTCAGGGAACAGATGTGTAACAATCTTTTCCAGCAGGGCTGCGTCCATAGGCGATGGCATCGGCTGGCTTTTCAGCCGAGTCATTACTACTTTGTATGGCCTGCCCCAGGGAGCATCTTCCACCTCGCTGAGCAGTTCGCCCCAGCTTTCAGCTTTACTCTGCTTGATAGCCTTTTTAAGCTTCAAGCGCGCCTTCCTGCGCTGTTCTTCCAAATCGGGGAACGAGCGTTTGCCTCGAGCTCGTTGCGCTCGGCGGCGAGTTCGATGACACTCCCTTCGGAGGCCGGCAATTCGTTCGCTCCACCAGTGTACCGCTGGTCAGAAGTCGACATCACGTTTCCGTGGCATTGTGGCATCGCATGCTTCGGTGACCCTCTCCATGACCATCTCGACCTTCTCAGTTGCACTTTCTGCGGCGAGGGGGCTGGTGTCAAAAGTTTCACGAAACAAGTCCGCGTCAAACATTTTCGCTTTCCAGCCCTTCCCGTTTGTCTTCGGTGCCTTCGCTATTCTGCTGAAGTCTCCGCGAATCTCCCAGAGAATCGCTTGATGGTGTGGGTGTGGGTGTGGGTGTGGGTGTGTGTGTGTGTGTGTGTGTGTGTGTGTGTGTGTGTGTGTGTGTGTGTGTGTGTGTGTGTGTGTGTGTGTGTGTGCGTGCATAATATTATGAAACGAATTTCACGAGATCGTGACGTGTGATTTTTTCGACGTGTGAAAATGTGATCATACAGAATATAATCTAATAATGATCGAAACCTCGATATTTAAAAATTTTTGTTTACCAAACTTCTATCCCTTAAGCGCGTTAATATTATTATTATTATCAGTGGTTTGTTGCTGATCCGAGTAGGTGTCTAGGGTGGTAAATGATGGAGCGAAAATTCGACTGCACAGGCATATTTTTTTTTATTACAGGGAAGCGAAAATACTACATGGTTTTAAAAGTACAGCTACATGCTAAGAGCGTTCGATTAACAAAACGGGCGGGTTCGAGGATGTGATAGTCGAAGGTGTACACGAAACTCATAAGCTACGAATTACACATGCTAATTACTTATATCGGATGGTGGTGGAAAGAGAATCGCCCTGGTGGTGGTGGTGGTCATGGTGTTGGTGGTGGTGGCGGTGATGGTGATGGTGGTAGTTGTAGAAAGCGGCCGTCCCTTTCCGAACACCCTGGGTTGGTGGTTGAGAGTAGGTCCCCACGGTAATTAAAATTTTCACAAATAGCAGCACCCGACAGGTATGCATGATTGGATACAGGTTGGGTTTCCTTCACCGAAGAGGCCATCGGCAGAGAGAGGGTATTTTCCACGCCTCGCTCGTGCTATCTTTTCTCGGAAGAACAGACTCACTGTTCGATCGTTTTTAATTTTATCCGATGAAAAAAGTCTATGGAAACGATCAAGAGTACAGCCACGAGCCATGTAATACAGAAACATAATGCAATATTCCCCACAAACTTTCGAGGTCTGCGATTGTAGAGGTTTTCCGCTCCATCGGAGAGTTCTGGCGTTTCTTCGCAAACGATTGTAATGTTGTGGGATAATTGGTGGGAGTCCGTAGCTGTCGAAAAAGACAGCGTGGCCATTCTCGTTGACGTAAATCGCAACCCAATGAGTACCAGGCCGTGTATGAATATCGGTATTGGCGACTATTGCAGCAGGTCTACACCAGACTTTCGGAATGCGGTCTGCAGGGTAGACCCCTTTCGTGGGTGCTTTTATCATCCGTAGACCATCGAGCACCTCTAGACTGTTCATTGTTGTAATTCTTGCTCAACGAGTAGCGCTTTGGTGGGGGGTGTAGCGGTGCTGGTTGGGGTGTCGGTAGACGGGGGATAACCCGCGAGGAATCTTTATACTTTAGGTGAACCCCCTCTCCTGTGACGTAAGACGCAGATGTGTTGCTCTCTCTGCTAAGCGATGTCAATGACCCGTTTGTGTTCGTCTCCAAAGTCTCCGGTGTCTCGTGCAGCGGTGAACAAACACGTGGAGTTTTACACCATAAATCGCCGCTCATGAAATTGAGGTTCGATGGTCGGGGTATAGCGGTGTGCTGAATAGCGCTGTTAGACACTCCACCCCAACTACTTTTCTCTGACTGCGGGGATACAGTGATTGGTTCGATATAAATTGGACTATCTGATCCGTCTTTCCGTCCACGTAGCCAAGTCCTTATCTTCATCGCGTTGTTCAAGGCACATTTTGGTTCGTTGTGACGTGCAAGGGAATGATGCATGCAAAAGACATCGCTAGTAGGCATATTCTTCAGAGTAGGCCCAGCGTAATCCTCCAGGTTAACGATATCTCGAGCGAGGACTCTCCGTAACAATTCTGCTTTCTGCAGACCCCGTACATATATCCGCACCGCGTGGCGTACAAAGGCACGTAGTGTCGTCCACACGCGTTCCAATTCTGCTTCACCGTCGAACCATTCAAGACCGTGGCAAAAGCATGTGATGCAGTTATTACTAGCGGCGAACTTTGGAGGCAGGTCCGAAAAATTGTGCGGAGGGGTGATGATCCAATGCGACGATCCGGACTCTTGGATGCAGACAATTGCCAACTCTTTCGGCTGAAAGCCGCCGTTTTTATCGTAGAGCGCTTGAATGTCTATGACAAAGTCCATGACGATGGAGCCGTGATACTGGTGTATCAGCCGTGGATGTGGAGCGATTTTATATCGTGCACAGGCACGCCCCTTCCAAATTTATTTCCTCTGGGTACACGTTTTTATTGGTGAACTATGAGCGGTCGTTCACCTGTACATAAGCTTAGGCGCTGAAGTCTGTTATAACTTGGCGTGAGGAATCTATTTCAATTATATTGTCATATTCCGCGTAGATAATACAATTTATTGTGGAGGGGAGCGGCTCGTCAAAACGCACTTCTACGCGTACGCTTCCATGTCGCACAAGGTTCCAATGTGTAAAACAATTAGCATCGAGATCTGGCGTTAGGTCGAATGCGAAAAGGCAGTAACCCTTACCGTAGTCCCTACGGGATATACCTAACCCCTCCTTTCGAAAATGCAGACCCGTGCCCGAGAAAAGCGTATGATAGCTTTCTACCGAGAGCTCGCCGTGTTGCGTAAAATGTGGCTGTAAAGGGCGACTCGGGACTTGTTGACCATCAACATATAATGAGAGAAAATTTATGGTCTGGTGGTGAAAATTATACGGATTGGATGCTAGGTCACCGTTGAACGCTTTATTTGAGACAAAACCAAGTATAATTCGTTCCGGTAGTTGTCCTAGTATGACATTGTCCAGCGTGTCACCGAGTATACCGCTATGAATCGTAAAAGCCTTTACTTCGACACGCGTTATAGGGTATTTCGCTGTTGTTTTAGCGAGTGTTTTTGCGTGAGCTATAAGAACACCTGGTGCTATTTTAGCGCGTCACACAAGAAGAGTTGCTTCGGCGATGTGCACGCGATATGTAACGAGTGGTTGCAAGATGGGTGCCATGATACAAAAAGCGTCCTTTGATCAGACCAGGCGTAGACGCATCTCGACTCCATTGAGTAGAAACTTATCCTGATTGAATACGTCGCAATGAAGGTGACCCAGTAGATCAACGTTCTTTCCATCGAATGTCAGTTTTCGACGTATGTCCAAACCCTGGTTCTCTATCGGGTTTTTCACTCCGGGGAGTGCGTCCAAAGCACCAGGTGTGTCGGCGTACCACAATCCTGATGTGAGGTGCGAATCTTTCGCTGCAGGACCGTAATTTAATAGAGTTTCTATGGAAGCTCTGTAAGGATACGCGTTATTCGGCGGTGCAACGAGTTTTTGGTTAAAGTACACATCCACTTGATTGAATATGGCATGGAGGAAATTATTAACAGGTGCAGCTCGCCCCCCTGGCCCGCCATCGGAAGCCAACATTTTAACGTTGAGGGCGAGCATCGTATGCGCGAGATCCAGATACTCCTCCCCGTGACCTGGTACAACAAACTCGAGCGGTCCATCGTCTGACAGTGAGGACACGGGTTTATAATGCACCCATTGCGAGGCTTCTATAGACGTCTGTGTCGGTGGTATACTGAACAGATCAAGCTCGCTCTTCATGCACTCGTGAGAATGGGAGTGTAGAAACGACATTTTCAAATTCAGTCGAAAATATCTGGTAGGCTGATGCGTTTTTTACTTTTCCTCGTAGCTGTTTTTCTCCCCGTTTTTTTACACTTCGTACGTTTACAGGATTTCTTTCTCGATCGTTGTCTTTTGCACGGTTTACCACCACGTCTCTTCTTCGTTACGCGACCCTTAACAGTGCTTCTTTTTTGTACCGCGACACGTCCACTTGCAGGGCCCATTAGCGAATGTATACTCCTTTTTCCGCGCACGGTTTTATATCCTGAACCACTCATGAGTAGATCAATCTTCTCACCAGCTTTGCGTTTCAAGTTTCCACCCGACTCTGCGAGTCGCTCGCGTACAGATGCCCCGAACGGTCTTTTGTATCTGCTTACATCTTCGATAACGTTTATCCCAGACGTAGTGCTTCTTTTCCTATGGCGCGTGCCCCCATTTTTAGAAGTGGTAGAGCTCTTCGGAAGAGACCCCCCAGAAAACTTCCGATCCCGTGTCCCCGTTGATACGGTGCTCCTATATAGACACCGTGCAGACCGCGGGCTCCACCGCCCCCAGCCTGACACTCGTAATATGCATAATAATGGAACATCGTTGTCTTGAAAGTTACCCAATGCGCTTAAAATGTAACGTGACGGTCAGTGTTCCGTACTCGAATGCTACCGGTTTACCGAGATGGTCTCTTATATCGATGGTGATCACTCGAAAATGATTATTCATAATCGGTAAATAGTTTGCGGGCGAAAAGTATTTCACACAGGTTGAGCCGTATGTATAACGGGCTGTATCTAAATTAACGATTCGCAATAGTGATGCCTGCACATCTCCCACTGTGTATGGTACGCAGATATTCGTGTATACGAAGAGTTGATCCGGCAGGGCTCTGCTGAGGCAGGCTGGTCTCGCCCCGCTGGTCGTCTGGCCTGCTGGTATATGATGCGCCATGGAAAACGTCAGAGGCTCATCAACTCCTGCTTGTGCGTCGAGGCCTAATACACGGGCAATTTTATCCGGTAAAATTACGGTTCCGGCTTGCGTTTTTCCTTTACACTCTTCAATTGTCGGCATCTCAACGGAAACGTGTCCAATCGCTGATCGAGATTCGACGAATCTTACGCCTTGTTTTTTGAACCGGGGTATGTTATTCAGCTCCGACACGAGTTGACCGTGTGTTTGGTATACACCGTGCGGTATGTTAACAGTGACCTTTCGCGCGTTCACATCATCGATTTTATCCCCGCACTGCTTCCAGAGTATATTAAAATCTCCCCGTTGTAAGTGCGTAATGGTGTAAGGAATGTGAATTTCGGTAAGACCCACAACCCATGTGCCATGTAAAGAAATTTCACGTGGCAGTTGCGTTGTAAAATTCGTCGTCGTGTTATCGGGGAAATACCTCCTACTACTATTACTCGGTAGTACGATGAAAAAGTTTTCAGCCTCCATACCGCGGGGAGTGTGTTAGAAACGGCGTTTTATAGACTGATGTTTCGTACGCTGGATGCGGGTATCCAGGAGTTAAATTTCGCTGGGTAGCCTAACCAGCTAACGTAGACTTCTTTCCGTGCACCGCGATCTCGGGTTTTTATAACACGCTCGATTTTGAACTCCTTGTCTTCCTCTAGACGTTCAGCGTTGACTTCTGTTAACTCTTGAGGGTAGAAAAATCCATCTATCGCTTCCCCGTGAAGATCGTGAAATTCATAGATCGTTATAGCCTGACGCTTGAGAACCCGCGAGACTTTAAATATTTCGGTGCTCCAATTTTTCTCGTAACCCTTTTCGAATGTGCCCTTAGTCCTACTGATGCGTACATAATTACCGCATTTGTATTTATGGTGGCTGCGACGCTTCTTACCATCGCGGACCGTGTTGTTTTTCTCTGTGTTTTCGTAGGCTATCTGCGCATTGTATACTGTTACAGCAGCGGGTTCCATCTTTATCGTTGAGTGTCTTGCATGGTTATACGCGTAGACGAATTGCTGGAGTACATCGATATAACGGTGTGTGTTGCGGTGCGTAAAGAAACGCCACATCCGCTGTTTTAAGGTGCGGTTGAATCGTTCAACTATCGATGCCTTGATATCCGGATTTCTCGCAACGTTAAAGCGGATGTCTTTTTCAGCGAGAAAATTCTGGAAAACGTTTCCGAGGAATTCTTTACCACGGTCTATTTGTAGATATATGAGGGATCGACCATCGGCACGGCTAAGGATTCATTTGAAACCCATCGTGACCCGGTGCATGGTCTTGTCGTTAAGTGGTTCAACCCATACATATTTGCTCAAGACATCTATAACAACGAGTAAATACGCTACACCATCATTAGCTGTCTGAATTGAGCGTAAATCAACGAGGTCTGCTTCCCACACGTCGTCTATATTGTCGACAATATAATGAAGCCTATGAAAACGTCGTTGAACGGGTCTATGAATGGTGTATGCATCCTGTTGCGTCAGCCAGTCGTGCACATGTTTATTTTTACCGTTTATAAGGCGATATGCACCTGAATAACCCGCAGGGTTGCCTGGATCGTAGTAAACGTCTTCGAGTGTTAGCTTCCGAGGCATTCTCTCTCTCTCTCTCTCTCTCTCTCTCTCTCGCTCTGTCTCAGCCCGACTCAAAACGGTCAAAGCTTTAACCAACACGCTGGCCGCATCTTTTGTCGCTTCGAGTGTAGGTGTGTGCTCTCGAATGTATCTCCACTGTTTACTGCTTTGCGTTTCACACCTCTACTCCTTTTAACAGGGTCATCTGTGTGATTTATTATACCCCGGCCCGCACTCGCTTGGGTTATACGTCTGTCCGAAGTGGTATTATTGCTGTCTCTATCGTAGGATTTCCACAGTTCGTCATTCTCGATAAACTCACGAGGTATCCCTACTGCCCGAAGAGCGCTAATAAATTCGATACGTCCTTTCGCGCAGAACTTTTTTCTCAATCGTACAGCGTCGTTAACAAGATCGATAATGTTACCACCGTTTATGAGTGCACCGTATATATTCACTCGTCCGCGGTCGTCCCAAGTTATATTCGACGGCTCTCCTGTGGGTTTTTGTATATATTCGAGTAAAGATTGTTCTCTTCGCTTATACTTCCCCGGTATACTGTTAACGATATCGTCGACTGACATTATGCCAGTTGTTTCATCATCAACGCCCGTGGAGCTGATTTTACCGTTTGTTTTTGTTTGTGATAACGTCTGAAAGAGATACCTCTGAAACAACGGTAAAAATTGCTTCCACCTTTCTTGATCATCTTTAAATTTATTCGAACGGAGTATATTCGAAAGTTCCAGATCGAGGCGCGATATCACATCACCAGGGGTTTTTATGCTCTCTGGTTGGGTTTCAGGCGTGTTCTCGGATGCTCTATCACTCGTAGAGGATGTGTGCGGTGTCGATGGTAGTGTACACCCTCCACCACATTGTTGATACTCCGCTTCGTCAACCAAAATCATATTTTTGCATGCTGCATGGCTATTGAGTATTTGGACGGCCAGAGAATAATTTCCCGAGTAACGTATCGATGATCGGAGCCAGCAAGAGACCGAGAAAACCACCGCAGCCTTTTTGCAGAATGATACGCTTCTTTGCTTTCCACCCCCACCCCCGACCCCGTTGCACACACTTCGTCGATGACGCTAGGGTGCGTAGAGTATTTTTGTATTTTTTAAGATGTTTCTTTGCACTTGCTTTTATATTTACGACACCGCGTAAGATATTCAATGCGCATTCGCAGATACACTTGATGACTCCTTTATCGGCTTTTTTAAGCAGCGTCTTGCGTTCGATGGGGGTACCGTGGTATAACGCGTGCAAAAGCGCAAGATGTCGTTTTGTAAACGGGTGCGTGTCTTTTTCGTTTTACCCTGTTTCGCAGAATGCTTCACCGTATCAGCCATGCTCGATACTACCCACAGTGTGGTACAAGATCCACTGACACGCTCGCACAAGTACCATGGGTGCTTATACCTATGAGTAGGGGTGTGCGGGTACCCGATTCACTCGGGTACCCGATGTTCGGGTCGGGCCGGGTACCCGACGGGTTTTGTTTTACATTACCCGCCACTATCGGGTACCCGAATGTGGTAATCGGGTACTCATAAACGTCGAGTACTCTTAAACTTTGAATATTCGTAAACGACTCGGAGATCCGTATCTATTATTTATATTTATTTTTATTTTTTATTTCGGTGTATCGACCAAATAATGGGAGAAAACGTAAACTCGAAGAATGCGATAAAACGAATAAATGATAATAGTGTAAAAAATCTTTTTTCGTCTCACTTTTCTATCCTGTGTGTGTGTGTGTGTATGTACGTATATGGGAGTGTGTGTGTATGTGTGGGAGTCTGTTAGGGTGGAGTGAAAAACGGTCACTTTTGGCGGATCGTATCGTAATAGCGCGGGAAAGGTGCGTTTTGGCATCACTAAAAAGTGTGCGAAAGGAAAAAATGTACAATAAATATCTTCTCTTCCAGCGAACGCCTTAAAGTTTAGAATTTTTGAATGTGTGTTTTAAATGGAGAAAAAAACCCAAAAAGACCAAGATTCAACTCCTTGTGTTTATTCGAAGCAAGAAGAATGTAGCTTCCATTTGACATTTTTAAATTGAAAATATATTTGATTAGTTTCAGAGATATAAGCGTTTGAAGAACAAGTTTTATTTGGAAATTTTTTTAAATGACAACAAATTAAATCAAGGAGAATGAATCGCCGAAATTACCAGTTAGCACTAGACAGAATTAATGAAAATTCGACGAAGAATTTTGCTTTTATTTAGTTATTCGACATTCAAATATCTCGATATTTCCTGAAATGCGAGTGTATTAAAAGAAGTTTGCCGGAAAAAATTGTAAACATATACATAACAAAAATACAAAAATTATTAAATTAATTTTTTTTATTTCTTATGAACTGCAACCTATCGGCGAAGGGTAGAGAACATAAAGCTGGAGTCTATTTCGTCCGTTTTGGTACGTTTCCGTGGCGCTATCTATACTATGAAACGAAATTTTGTTCCGGCAACACAACTTATCGAGTACCTGATGTTGAGACGAGTACTCGAAAAACTCGTGTACTCGATAAAGTTCGAGTATACTCGTCTGATCACGGGTACCCGAAGAAATTCGGGTACCCGATCGGGCCATAGTCTAATTACCCGGCCCGACCCGACCCGACCAATTCTGCTACCCGCACACCCTTACCTATGAGCATTTTGTGTCGAGCATTTGTTTTGAATAGCGTATAAGATACAGTGACGCAATACCCTATTTTCGACGGTTATTTTTCGGGGTATACACTTCAGAGCGCTCATCATCGGGGAAATTCCTGTGCGGAACCGGTAATCATCCGGCGTTGATTGCTTTAGATCTAAAAGTAAATATCCGTGGGGTCGTGCCGACTCATCGTGATAAGCTTCAATAAGAAATTTTGGATTTTCAGGAAAAACTTGTCTAGCGAGATGCTGGATTTGTGCGCGATCCCGAGGGTTTTTAAAAACGACGATATAATTAGCATTTAAAGAAATGTCTCGCTGACCCGACCCCTGGTGGAAGATGTTCTGCGTCAAAAACATCACGCTGATTTTTTTATGATAGCTACCTTTCGTGAAGAGGTCGACTATTATGCCGTTGGATGATTCACGCATGAGGTCGTCGATTATTATTAATTTTTTACGCTCATTATCGTGCGAGTAAGCGTCCGGGTCCGGTAGACCCTCGTGAAATTCGATTTTCGCTAGCGCAGTGCCCTCTCGACAGCCATCGTAAGCGGCACGCGTATCTGCATCAAGAGTATCGCCGTAATAGAAGAGGATCCGATCGAACGTTACGTTACTCATTACCCTATGATGCCGTAGAAAACGTCTGATAAACAGTTTTACCGCATCCCGTGGGTCCGCATATTAACGACGTCCACGGGTGCTTCCACCGGACATCCATTCGCACGAAACAAAAAAATATACCCAGCGTATAAAAAGTACTTTTCACCTCTGGTTACGGAGTAAGGATGATGGGTGGAACACTGGGCCATCAGCTTTTATACTCCTCCAGCACGAGCATACCGTGATTACCGGCTGGGCGTAACCGCTACCACGCTATCGTCGTTAGCAGTGCGAACCAGAATCTTATTGGGTGGATGAAAAATAAGTTTCGTAGGCTTTTTTTTTCATAAGACAGTTTTTTATTAATTACACAATGCTGTTACATTTTTTAAAAACTATATTATATACGATGATTTTCATTCACTCCTTAAACCCGAAGGGGTACGATAACCTGCAGCTCACATATCGACGCTTGTGACACACAACGCTGCATGTTTTACGCTCTGTAATCGTGACCACATCGTGCAACGCGGTGCATCGAATCGCTTTAAAATTTAAATTTATCGCTGCGTCGTTCAAATGTGGTAGCGAAGTTCCTATCAGCCGCTTGATAGAATCAAAATTTACATACTGAGCATTTTCGTAATTTAGCGTTAAGCCCTTTACCTTACAACACTGGGCCACGATTTCGTCAGGCTTTTCTTCGGTGACAACGGAATACCCATAAAATTTTGGTCCACCCGATACAAACGATTTAATGTATGCTGTTTCCCCGTAACATTCGAGCTCATTTGCCATGTTACCGAGAAAATCACCGAGGGGTGGTAGCCACTCGCCTGTACGCGCTGTATAAATGACTGAATCTGTGTCGTAATAAAGAACACGACGGTCAAGTTTTTCCAGATATTTATACAATTCTAAACGCGCTTGAGCCGTTGTGTACGCGGCTATAACAACATTAGATTGCTTGGTCTGGGGGACAGCGTCATCCACATATGACCATGTAACATACATCATACAATCGTTCACGGGTAATACACCGGTAACTTCCTTTTCGGCGTCTGTTACAAGTTTGAGTAATGCTTCCCGCGTTTTGATTATTTCCGTTTGCGGTAAATTATCGCGCTGCCCCATTTTTCCCCAAAGTGTGTTTAGCGCTAGTTTTGCTGTACCGCGAAGACCAGGGTTCTATACTATCTTCGAGGGTTCTAGTTTTATCCCCTCGACTCGTTCGTACTCTGTTATATATTTATTGCGCGCGGCTTCATCTATACAATACACCGGCCAACCGCTTGCCTCCTGCTTAATTTTCAAAAATTTGTTCACGTAACCTGCAAAGAGACCCCCATCCCTAGTGGTCTCGTCGTATTTGGTTATTTTATACGACCAAATTACATGGATTTTCATCATAATATAACCCATATCCAGGGCCTTTCTAACCTCCTCAATCACCCAGGTACCCGTAAACGCTCGATCCTCGACCTTTTCGTGGTTACATCGTTGTTGGGCCATTTCTTCCGCGCACCTTCGACAAAGTGCGAAAAGAAGTTTTCCACGCAAACGCACCGGCAAAACGGGATGGAAAAGATTTTGCGGGGGCAGGATGGTGCATTTTATCATGCCATGGATACCTGCTCCGAGTAGATCACCGGGTGGCGAATTTTCGAACAACTTGTCACACTCGCTACCTGTATATATCTCGGGGTGTCCTGCAGAAAAGCATCCTGTTTCACATATATACGGGTACAACGAGCAGATGTCTATGTATGAGATCTTCTCGTTCGGGGCAGCGTCATACGCAGTGACTGTGTTTCCCGTACGTCCACCGTAAAATCCGTCGCGGGGGTTTAAAACCTGGAGCGAGAGTCGCGGATGCGTCTTTACAAATTCACGCAAAGCGGGGATATTCTTTTTCATCATCGTGAAATCGCATTCCCAGATTTCGCAAATGATATAGACACCGTACGAGCAAATTTTTTTGGATACAGCTAGCGTCCTCTCGTATCGGGCCTCCAGACTGAACCCACCGTAACTAGCCTCTCTCGTGCGATTGGTTTTAAAGCATTTTGGATACCCGTGCCAGTAACAACCATGAAATTGGAATACGTATTTGCCGTCCTCGTTCTCTAAATAACCATCGACTGTATGCCCCTCAGGTAACCGGTACTCATGCCCCCTTCCCGCGTGGGCTATTACCTGGTGGAACTCAGAGTGTTCAAGCCAGAAAAGCCATTCGAGAGCCACCCGTGAATACTGACCGCCGAGTATGTACCCCTGTGACGGTATAAGGCCCACCATGTTGGGTTTTAAGAAATTACGCCGGAAAACTTTACAGCAGGCCGAGGCTATTGTTATCGTTAAGAAAAATCCCCCGAAACCGTCGACATGCACGTCTGAGAATATCTACATCTTTGAGACAATATGAAACAATTTCTTTTTTAAAATCGAACTCTCTCCCGCTTTTGATCTCCTCATCGTACCATTCGAGGAAATCGTTACGCTCTTTGGTTGACATTGAATCCGGGGCGTAATCCTCGATGGGAGGTAAAGGGCCTATATATTCCTGCGTATCGACACGGTTGAACATGTGTGGAAAATACCCTTTGGTTACTTTGTCCTCGAACCCGAATGTTTTCGGTAACGCACTTAGACACATTTGAAAATAATTTAAACTATCGATAAAGACAGTCCCCACACGCATACACATAATCGAGGTTCCTGTGAGCGAAACGTTGGGCTTCTTTACCCTTCCAACCCCATGTTCTATAAGATAGCGTAAAATGAACTACGCATCGAACCCCTTTGCATTGTGGGCTATACAGATAATCTGTTTGAATCCTGTTTTATCACGGATTGCTAAATCAACTAAAGAGGCCACGGGGTCTTTCCGAAAAACATACGTGTGTACCCCGCACCATTGACAGTGTGGTGTCTGCCCATCGACGCTGTCGTGTTCCTTCAAACAGAACTCGCATACCTGTTGTGCCACACAAAGGGTAACGATATGCTCTTGACCGTCGGCCCCACCACTTCGAAAGTCAGCATCCTGGCGGGTTTCAAAATCGTAAAATATGAAAAGCACACCAGGACGCCCACCAACCTCTATGGGTTCGCGAGGTGGTAAGGGTTGCATAAAACATTGCTCGTTGAAACCATGCAGAGCTTTACACGTTCGGCAATAGCTCTTTCCGCATCGATGTACCCCACTAGTTGAATCTACAACTTGCGAGCAGATTTTACAGCTACGTACCGCTTCACAGGTTGTCTTTTGAATTGCGTTGCCAACTCTACGATATTTAACTGCAATATGGTTTTGAAAACATACTGGACCTCGGAATTGTCTCTCGCATTCGTCACAACCCATAGTCATTTCAACCGCCGTGCTTCCTTCGGTATAATTAATAGGGCATGCGGGTGTAGAAAAGCACCGAGGACAAACGCTTTTACATTTATGACCCGTTTTCATTTTGTAACCCTTGTTACACGCTGCGCAATAAAAACGAGAAGACAAAGCCCCTAAGAGGTTCACAATTACGGTGTAATGATTTCGTGTCTCGATATAGGCAATATGTAAAACTGCAGTAGGGTCGATGTCAAGACAACTGCGTCCATCAAAAATCGGCGGTGCGCCACTTCCGTATTCGGCATAATCGAAAACAACAATTGCTATACCTCTTGTTTTGTAGTACTCCTGAAATAACTGGAGCTCGGGTATACCACACCCTGCATCGGGTACGGTAACCCCGGCAGCTACGACCAACTCGCGAGCCCTCACGCGTTGCAGCCTAGATTTTTTATGCCGTATATTATCCCATATTCTTTTAGACTCCCTATTTTTACACCGTTCGTAAACGTTATGGGCTTCTGCGACAACTAAACTTCTAGGGAGACATAGAGAATCGACGTTTGAAATTTCGATCATCGACTTCTTCCGCAGCACCAGAGCACTAACTCTGCACTAACTTCGATCATCACCACGACCCAGAGGAACTTTTATATATGCAATGTTAAAGTATAGTGATTCAGCAGTGCCTAATATACGCTTACTCTGATTTACGCTCTCTATTAGGCCCCAGAGATCGGAGAAGCTGAATCGTGCTACAGGCCGTACAGATAGCCCCGCAGCACCCATCTCCATTGATTGAGTTGTGAACGAAACGCCAATCAGGTCCGCTGGATCGCGGTTGGCAACGAAATATGCATGCATATCACGTAACGCGTCGTTGCACCAAACTACGGGGTTGACGTTTAACGGTGGGGGTCGCAGTCTTACACGTGTCTGTCTACAGCTAGTACGGAAGCGTTCATAAAAGCGATCATGTTGAGATTCTACGATAAACCGTTTCCCCGGTGGACCAATTTCGTTATCATCTTGAACCGCCGCCGTTTCATAACCGTGAATGTCATTTTGTTCAGCGCCAGACTCGATTTCCGAGCACCCGCTGGTACTAGGCCCCGCTATCTCAATTATTTTTCCCCTCTTGCTACCACTGCCTACCTGACAACACTGGTCTTCACGGTTGTTTTGTACACCTAACAAGTTAGAACTTTTTGGGTCATCACAAAACATACGCTTGGTCGACTCGACGGTGGTTGAGGCCTTCTCTGCGGTCCCATCCAAAGCAGGACGCTGCGATGCTGCCGTTGCCTGGAGGAGTGTTATTCCCATAGGATGATCCGGCGAGGTTCCATCTAAACGATTCGGTTATGATTATTCAATGACCGGGGCACGTATCGTTTCGGGTGATCCGTTTTCGCTCTCGAATACACGCGCTATAATTTCATCACCTCCAGAAACAGTCACCAAGATTTATCTCGTGAACAACCGAGCGACGTGTGCGAGTGCCAGATTTGGCGAGAGATAGTTTCAAAATATACCAACCATCGGCCACCTCATTCTGCGTGTAGGGTTGAAAGTCCAGAGGAATTGCACTCGCCCCTTCGTGTTCCCACCAATATATGCCGTTTATAATGTTTGGATCGGCCATACTTTCTTCTTCGACTTCTTCCACCCGTACTTCTCCTTCTAAAGCCATAGGACTTCGACTCTCGTCCTCCCCCTCAGATATCTCCTCATCGCTGCTACAGCGGAATTGTAAATATGCTGCAGAAATGTGGCTTTATTACAAACACCGTCTTATCACCGAGTTTGGATTGTGCGACGATGTATGTTAATACTCACGATCATTGGAGGCTGCAGAATCTAAAAGTGCTGCGATTTCGGGTGTGCACCGCTGTCTGGTTGACCCGCGTCTTAAAACGATATCCCGCGCTAACGATTCGGCATGTCGCGAGTTATTTAGAAAACCATCCGTGAATAGTCTACCGATAGCACGTCTCGGTATATTGTACAAAATTGTGGAAAGCTCATCCACAAGGTTTTCGTGATTAAAAGTCGCGATGTACGACATACGAGCGTCGTCATAAACCGTAGAAACAAAACGATTAGTATGACGCACTCTTTCCACTATGTCTCGTATGCACGTCAACAGTGCCACACGATCGTTTCTCCGGATTTCAACAATAGACAAATCAGCTATTTCGAAATTCGCTATCTTTTTACGAAAACTCAAATACTAGGTTATGAAACCGCACGCTTGTCAAACACGTATCTTTCACAGAGGTGTCCGCAAACACTTTCACTATCCACGATGCATCTACGTCTAAGATAAATTGGAACGTGGTCCAGCAACACCGGTAACACCTATCGTGATAATATTCGAAGCGGCTTGATGCCGTCTTTATATATTCAACACCCCTCCACTTTTTTGGTGTAGGTGTTACTTGTTTATAAAAAATGGGGGCGTTGCTAACAGCTCTTGGGTCATGGTATTTTCGAGATACGAGGTATATATTCGAGAAGCGCAGGAGGGTATTGTTGAAAACCCGCCGTAGTATACAAATGTAAATGCGTCGAGAAAACTTTTTAACATATCACTGGCCAAAACGGAAAGAAAATAGGAGATAGGCGAGTGGCATTTTGGCGCATTATAAGTAGCTAATATATATTCTCCTTGACGACTTTCTAATAATCGTAAATTACAACTAAATTATGCTTTAGCAAACACCTACAGTTCTACTGGACCATCACCGTTAAACCGCCCCCTAAAAATCCAAGGATGAAAAGATCCACACCCCCGACCTCGTACGCGCTGTGTGACACGGTCGAAATTTCTACCCGTAAGAATCAACTTTACAGTTTTACATACGACACCATTGTCTCAAAATTTCTCTAATACGTTGTGTCGAGAGTAAGACACTGTAGTTCTATTTTCCAAGGGTCTGGCACGTGCACAACGCATTACCTGTGGCGCGAAGTACCAACTCTAAGAATTGTAAATTAGCACAAGCGCCGAGGCGTTTATTTTACTACCACACCTTGCCCTCATCAAACAGCACGCTATGTGGTAAATACTTCCTAAACCTGGAGGACTATTGGAATCCCTTGGTGTATATAGAGCGCATCGCTCGAAAATATACATACACCCGCAGTGACGCAGTTCTTGATCTTTTGTTCTTTATACAATACAGCGGTTTTAAAGCCATCGTAGAAAGTGGGGAGCGGAGATACACGTATTTTCGAGTAATATTGACAATAAACCTTCGCGCACATCCTGTGTACATCTAGAACGTTGACCCGTGGATTCTTTATAGCAAGGTGCACCAACCGAGTGTTCGTGCACCTGTATAAATAATGAGTCATAGCTTCGCGAGGCTAGAAAATGAATTGTAACCCTTTCCATGGTCCTATTTCTCCCACCCAGAGATCTCCTCCTGTATAAAAACCCTTTCCCCCGCTACCGTTCTCTTATCATAATCACCCCCCAGTTAAATCTTTGATCACCTTATAAACCGTTGTATCTTCGCTTCAAGCCACCATTTCTGTTCGTAATACTGGCGAACTTCGCAGCCGGCTGCAAAGAAAACTCTTTTTATTACGCGTGTTCGGAAATACCGTTGAAAAATGACTCAAGCGGCGTTAAATACAAATTTGCTACCAGTGCGATACCTCGAAGCGAAGCCAACGGAACTAGCCAAACAGAATCTACCCGTGCTATTGTCAACGACGTACCCGCTTAATGATTCGGGTAGTAAAAAGATCACGGTGGGTTTGCAGCCGCAGTACAGCAACCATTTTGAACCTGTTGTAAAGCTGTCTGGTAATTATTCACATCGTACGGTTATCTTCAACCAGAGTGAGTGGGTGGGATTTCAAACCCACGTAGCCACGATTCGTCAATAGTTCGCAACGAAACAAGCTGGTCCTACTCAGACCATACAACTCGGAAATTATATGGTTTCATTCTCCACGTCGTATGGGATGAAATCTATAACCATAGCCCTGGCAAATCAACCAACGCCTGCTGAGCCAGCCCTAGGTACAGCGGTGCAGCGGGGACTCGTAACGCCTAAGAAACGGGAAAGTTCTTTCAACGCTATAGTCATGCAAAAACCGTCGTTTGATGGTCTTCTTAATACGATGACGTGCGTGGATGAACAGTTTCGATGACTGCAACGATTCTCCGGCGATGTGACAAAATGTCTCTCGGATATAGCCATATCGTTACACACGCAAATACCTGGCCAACAATCAACCAGTTTCACCGATGCCGATGCTGAACGATACATTGTCGAGAACATTCATAAATTCAGACACCACACGTGCAAGCTGCGTCAACTCTGTCTTCGCGGAGCATTATTTCGACATCGTCTTCTTCGAAATCGTCACGAGGTGTAGTACAGTACAACATTTACAGTACACGAAAGAACTAATGTTAGACGGAGCCAGAAACTTACGACGCAGGAAATAAAAAATTTTATCGCAGGTGTACCATACGACGTTACAGCAGTCTGACCTCTCATCCATTGATGACTGATTTTGTTCTAATGATTTATTTAGCATACTAGAGAGTTTCAGTACACATAAAGAAACTTGGAAGAAGTAGCCAGAAGCTTCAGTAATCGAAAATATTTTTTTTTCTTGAATGTGTTCCCTAGAAGACTGCTCGATTATTGTACCGGACAACTTCCATTTAAAAAAAAATTATTCCCGCCTCTTAAGCTTCTGGCTACTTCTCAGCCATCCTTCTGTGTGTACCGTAACTCTTTCGTACTGTAACGACGTGCTAGACATCGATAAGTAATCGCGGGAGGAAAGGTACCACTGCTCGATTGTTGGGTGGCGGGGCTTGAATTGACAAAATTGTTTCCTGTGTCTGAAGCTTTCGGCTACTTCTCATATACGTCTCTATGCGTCGGAGAACTCTCCAGTAATGCAAAAACAAATGTTGGACATCAATTATTCGGCAAGGGATGAGAAAACACACTGCTCGACTGGTGTATGGAATACTTTCCAGAAAAAAATCATTCTCGATTTCTGAAGCTTCTGGCTACTTCTTCCATGTGTCTTTATGTATACTGAAACTCTCTATTATGCCAAATTAATCATTAGAACAAAACCAGTCATCAATGGATAGAGGTCAGGCTGCTGTAACGTCGTATGGTGCAGTTTCGATCAAAAATATTATTTCGTGCGTCCGAAGTTTTTGGCTCCGTCTGACATTAGTTCTTTTGTGCACTAAAAGTCGCTAGTAGTTGAACAAAAATATGAGTCTCAATAATTCTGCAGAGAAGGAGATAGATCACAAATCAAATGTTGTATTGTTCACCTCGTAGCAAAACAAATGCGTGTGCCTGATTATTCGGCCGACTTTCTACATCTGTTTGTATGCGTACTAGAAATCTTCAGGAATTCAGAAAAAATACTGGACAACAATAAATTGCCCAGGCATGAGAGGCGAGTCTTCTCGACTGTTGCGTGGTACAGGTTTAATATAAAAAAGGATTTCCCGTGTCTGAAGCTTCGGGTTACTTCTCACATATGTTTTCATATTTAAGAGAAGTTTGCAGTACCGTAAAAAAATATTTCATAACAATGCATCGTCACGGGATAACAGCTGACAGTACACGATTGTTGTATCGTCCAAGGTTCATGTACAAAATTATTTCGCGCCTCTCAAGCTTATGGCTACTTCCCCGTCATCTTCTTGTGTGTACTATAATTGTCCAATACTGTAAAGAAGTGCTAGACAACGAAAAGTCATCAAGAGGGGAAAGATACCACCGCTTGATTGTTGTGTTTCGGGGCTTGAATAGAGAAAAATTGTTTCGCGTGCCTGAAGCCTTTGGCTACTTCTCACGTACGTCTTTATGCATAGGTGAACTCTCCAGTATTTTAAAAACATATATTGGACAAAAACAAATCGGCAGGGAATGAGAAAT
The DNA here is from genome assembly GCA_964007375.1 of Ophion obscuratus. Lineage (NCBI taxonomy): Eukaryota > Metazoa > Arthropoda > Insecta > Hymenoptera > Ichneumonidae > Ophion > Ophion obscuratus. Next base: position 62,609,223 of record OZ023312.1, on the reverse strand, counting down.
CACACTGCTCGACTGGTGTATGGAATACTTATCAGAAAAAAAAATTATTCTCGATTTCTGAAGCTTCTGGCTACTTTTTCCATGCGCCTTCATGTGCACTAAAACTCTCTAGTACCCTGATTAAATCATTTGACAACAATCAGTCAACAAGGGATGAGAGGTCAGACTGCTCTACCGTCGTGCGATACCCTTCCGATCAAAAAATTGTTTCGTCCGTCCGAAGTTTCTCGCTCCTGCTGACATGTGTCCTTTCGTGTTCTAGAAGTCTCTAGTAGTTCAAAAAAATATTAGTCTCGTAATTCGGCAGAGAGGGAGATAGAATCAGAATCGAGACCAATCCAATGTGGGAACCGGTCTATTTAAATTCTGTTTTGTGTTTCATTATCGAAATAACTTAACCCCTAGATTGTTCGGATTCGCTCCCAGTGGGTGATATTTTTTAATTTATCTCCTTCGGCACGTAAATAGCCATTGAGGACTACCACTGCTGCTGCGGACTGTGCACGTGAACGAATCCAATATTCAGCGAGGCGTTCTCAGTTTGTAGGGTGTATTCCACAATAGAAACACTTGCATGCGGACTCTGATTCGTTCCCAGATGTAAAACGCGTCGATCCGAACAGAGATTCACATGAGATTCGACGTTGATAAATACGCTCGTTTCAACCGTTTTTTTTTAAATCGGATCGACAGGAATCCAATATGACAAACGGTCTATGAAAGCTCTGTTTTGTGTTTCATCATCTGGATAACATTCAGAGTTTCGGATTCGTTCCCTGTGAATGATTCTGAAAAATTCACTCCGGCTGACATTAGTTCTTTCGTGTACCAAAAGTCGCTAATAGTTGAGAAAAGAAAAATATATTGATGACGATCAATCGACAGAGAAGGGGATAGCTCAAGAATCAAATGTTGATATGTGCACCTGGTAGAAAGAAAAATTACGTGTGCCCGAATATTCTGGCCACTTTTAATATCTGTTTTTATGCGTATTAGAACCCTCGAGGCATTCAGAAAAAATACTGGGCAACAATAAATGGTCCAGGCATGAGAGGTGGGACTTCTCGCTTGTTACATGGGACAGATTGAATAATAAAATAAGATTTTCCGTGTCTGAAGCTTGTAGATACCTCTCTCTTATGTTCTTATATGTACGAGAACTTTCTCGTACTGTAGAAAAAATATTAGACAACAATAAGTCATCAAGGAGTGTCTGGTGACACGGCGCGATTGTCCTACCGCACAACTTGCATAAAAAAAAGTTAAAAAAAAATCGCTTCTCCGATCATCTGTGTGTCCGGTAAGTGCCTAGTACGGTGAAGACGTGCTAGACAATGAGAAGTCATCAAGGGAGAAAGGTGCCACTGCTCGAATGTTGTGTGGTGGAGCTTGGCTAAAAAAAATTGTTTCTTCTGTCTGAAGCTCACGGCTCCTTCTCACATACGTCTTTATATGTAGGAGAACTTGCCAGTATTTCAAAGGCAACTATTGGACAACAATGATTCGGCAAGCGATGAGAAATCACACTGCTCGACTGTTATATGGAATACTTTCCAGATAAAAAATCATTCTGTATTTCTGAAGTTTCTTGCTACTCCTTATGTGTGTCTCCATGTGTACTGAAACTCTCGAGTAGGCTAAATAAATAATTAGATAATAATCAGTCAGCATGGGATGAGAGGTCAGACTGGTGTACCGTCGTGCGATACACTTCCTATCAAAAACATTATTTCGTGCGTCCGAAGTTCTTGGCTCCTTCTGACATCTGAGCTTTCGGGTTCTAAACGTCTCTAGTAGTTGACAAAAAAATACAAGTATCAATAAATCGGCAGAGAGGGAGATGGAACATGAATCGAATGTTGTATGGTACAGGTTGAATTAAAAAATTCGATTTCCCGTGTCTAAAGCCTCTAGTTACTTCTCACATATGTTCTTATATGTACGAGACATTCCTCGTACTGTAAGAAATATATTAGACAACCATAAGTCATCAAGGGATGACAGGTGACACTACTCGATTGTTCTACCGTACATCATCCATGGAAAAAATTATTTCGCGCCTCTGAAGCTTATGGCTACTTCTCAGCCATCTGTCTGTGTGTACTGTAACCGTCCAGTATTGTACATAAGTGCTAGAAAGTGTTCCATAGAACAGTCGAGCAGTGTGATTTCTCATCCCTCGCCGATTCATTGTTGTCCAATATTTGTTTTCGAAATACTGGCAAGTTCTCCTACACATAAAGACGTATAAAAGCTTCAGGCAGAAGAAACAATTTTTTTTATCCAAGCTCCACCACACAACAATCGAGCAGTGGTACCTTTCTTCCCTTGATCACTTCTCGTTGTCTATCACTTCTTTACAATACTGGAGAGTAACAGTACACGCAGAAAGATGGCTGAGGAGTAGCCATACGCTTCAGAGGCGCGAGATAATTTTTTTCATGGAAGTTGTACGGTTGAACAATCTAGCAGTGTCACCTGTCATCCCTTGATGACCCATTGCTACTTAATATTCATTTTACGGTACCACAAAGTTCTCGTACATATGAATACGTATTTCAGAATGCTAGAAACTTCAGACACGGGGAATCATTTATATATATTAAACCTGTACCATGCAACAATCGAAAAGTCCCAACGTTGATGCCTGGACCATATATTGTTGTCCAGTATTTTTTTCTGAATTGCCCGAGAGTTCTAGTACGCATACAAACAGATGTAAAAGGTGGCCAGAATAATCGGGCACACGCAATTTTTTTTTGCTAAGAGGTGTACATTTCAACATGTGACTTTTGAGCTATCCCCTTCTCTGCTGATTAATGGTGACTAAATTTTTTTTCATCTACTAGCGCTTTTTGGTACACGAAACAACTAATGTCAGACGGAGGCAGAATCTTCGGACGCACAACATAGGACTTTTAATCAGAAGTGTATGATACGACGTTACAGCAGCCTGACCTCTCATCCGTTGATGACTGGTCTTGTTCTAATGATTTTCTTAGCATACTGAAGCATTTCAGTACACATAATGAGACATGAAAGAAGTAGCCAGGAGCTTCAGAAGAACAGAATTATTTTTTTCTGGAAAGTATTCCATACAGAAGTCGAGCAGTGTGATTTCTCATCCCTTGCCGATTCATTGTTGTTCACTATTTGTTTTTACACTAGTGGCTAGTTCTCCTACACATATAGACGAATGTGAGAAGTAGCCAGAAGCTTCGGGTGCACGAAACAATTTTTTTCATTCAAGCTCCATCACACACAAAAAAACGTATGTGAAAAGTATCTAGAAGCTTCAGACACGGTATATCAGATGTTTTTTAATTAAATCTGTAGCGTGCAACAATCGAGAAGTCCCACCTCTCGTGCCGGGGCCATTTATTGCTATCCAGTATTTTGTCTGAATTCCTCGAGCGTTCTAGTATGCATACATACAGATGTAAAAAGTGGCCAGCATATTCGGGCACACGCAATTTTGTTTTGCTTCGAAGTGTACATTACAACATTCAATTTTTTATCCATCTCCTTTTCTGCCGATTTATAGAGACGATTATTTTTTTTTAACTGCTAGCGATTTTCAGTACAGGAAAGAACTAATGTCAGACAGAGCCAGAAACTTCGGACCCACGAAATAGTATTTTTGATCGAAAGTGTACGATACGACGTTACAGCAGCCTGACCTGTCATCCCTTGATGATTGGCTGTTGTCTAATGATTTATTTAGCGTACTGAGCCGTTTCTGTACACACAAAGACAGGTGGAAGTCACAGCCAGAAGATTCAGAAATCGAGAATGATTTTTTTTCTGGACAGGGTTCCATAAAACAGTGGTGCAATGTTATTTCTAATCCCTCGCCGATTCATTGTTGTGCAATATTTGTTTCCGAATTACCGGCGAGTTCTCCTCATACAGACATGTTTGAGAAGCAGCCAAAAACTTCAGACACACGAAATCTTTTTTTTTAATTCAAGCTCCACTACACAACTATCGAGCAGTGGTACTTTTCCTCCCTTGATCACTTCTCGTTGTCTAACACTTCTTTACAGTACTGGAGAGCTACAGTGCACACAGAAAGATGGCTGAAAAGTAGCCATAAACTTGAGAGGCGCAAACTCAATTTTTTTCATGGAAGTTGTACGGTCGAACAATCGAGCAGTATCACCTGTCATCCCCTGATGACTTATTGTTGTCCAATATTTCTATCACAGTACGACGACGGTCTCGTACATATAAAAACGTATGTGAAAAGTAACCAGAAGCTTCGGACACGGGAAATATATTTTTTTGTCATTAAACCTGTACCAACCGACATACCATCCTTGTTATATCTCCCTCTCTGCTGATTTATTGGGACTAATATTTTTGTTTTTCAACTACTAGAGATTTTCCGAACATAAAAGAACCGATTTCAGAAGGAGCCAAAAACTTGGGACGCACGGAATAATTTTTTTTATCGGATGTGTATGACACGACGGTACAGCGGTCTGACCTCTCATCCCATGTTGACTGATTGTTGTGTAATGATTTATTTATCGCACTGGAGAGTTTTAGTACACATGGAGATATATGAAAGAAGTAGCCAGAAGCGTCAGAAATAGAGAACGATTTGTTTCTGGTAAGTAATCCATACAGTTAAGTGAAGAAAATGTTCTTGGGCGGGACGAAAACGACCCAGGTTCGCGAATCGCGGGTTAGCATTTGCTCCGCAATGGGTCAGATTGAGTCGAGAAATCTGACGATGCTGCGACAACGACGGAAGGAGCATTATTTATTTAACAAAGATAAAATCGGTGCTCGCAACGGTTCCCGGAGCTTCAGTCGGACAATCCGGATATTACTGCCCCGAATTCATCTTCGATTTTATCTTATTTCCGGTCAGATTGGGTCGAGAAATCTGACGATCCTGCGACAACGACGGAAGGAGCATTACTTACTTAACAATGATAAAATCGGTGCTCGTAACGTTTCTAGGAGGCTCAATCGGAAATTCCTGACAGTACTGCCCCGAATTCGTCTCCGATTTTATCTTATTTCCGGTCAAATTGGGTCGAGAAGTCTGACGATGCCGCGAGAACGACGGTAGGAGCTTTGTTTATTTAACAAATATAAAATCGGTGCTCTGAATGTTTCGCGGGGCCTCGATCGGACATTCTCGATATTACTGCCCCGAATTCGTCCCCGATTTTATCTTACTTCCGGTCAGATTGGGTCGAGAATTCTGACGATGCTGCGAGAACGCCGGTAGGAGCTTTGTTTATTTAACGAAGATAAAATCGCTCCTCGGAATGGTTCACGGAGCCTTGATCAGACATTCCCGATATAACTGCCCTGAATTCGTGTCTGATTGTATCCTACTTCCGGTCAGAATGGATAAGGTAGTCTGACGATATCGCGAAAACGACGGAAGGAGCATTGTTTATTTAACAACGATAAAATCGGTGCTCGGAATGGTTATCGGAGCCTTGATCGGACATTCCCGATATTACTGTCCCGAATTCGTCTCCGATTTTATCTTACTTCCGGTCAGATTGGGTCGAGAAGTCTGACGATGCCGCGAGACCGACGGTAGGAGCTTTGTTTATCTAACAAAGATAAAATCGGTGCTCGGAATGGTTGCCGGGGCCTCGATCGGACATTCCCGATATTACTGCCCCGAATTCGTCTCCGATTTTATCTTATTTCCGGTCAAATTGGGTCGAGGAGTTTGACGATGCCGCGAGAACGACGGTAGGAGCTTTGTTTATTTAACAAATATAGAATCGGTGCTCTGAATTGTTTGCGGGGCCTCGATCGGACATTCTCGATATTACTGCCCCGAATTCATCTCCGATTTTATCTTTCTTCCGGTCAGATTGGGTCGAGACGTCTGACGATGCCGCGAGACCGACGGTAGGAGCTTTGTTTCTCTAACAAAGATAAAATCGGTGCTCGGAATGGTTGCCGGGGCCTCGATCGGACATTCCCGATATTACTGCCCTGAATTCGTCTCCGATTTAATCCTAATTCCGGTCAGGTGGGGTCGAGAAGTCTGACAATGCCGCGAGAACGACGCTAGGAGCTTTGTTTATTTAACAAAGATAAAATCGGTGCTCGGAATATTCCCGATAATATCGGGAATTTCCGATCACGGCTTCGAGAACCATTTCGAGTACCGATTTTATCTTTGTTCAATAAACAACGCTCCTACCGTCGTTCTCGCGGCATCGTCAGACTTCTCGACGCAATCTGACCGGAAGTAAGATAAAATCGGAGACGAATTCGGGGCAGTAGTATCGGGAATGTCCGATCGAGGCCCCGGGAACCATTCCGAGCACCGATTTTATGTTTGTTAAATAAACAAAGCTCCTACCCTCGTTCTCGCGGCATCGTCAGACTTCTTGACCCAATCTGACCGGAAGTAAGATGAAATCGGAGACGAATTGGGGGCAGTAATATCGGGAATGTCCGACGGAGCCCCCGGGAACCGTTCCGAGCACCGATTTTACCTTTGTCAAATAAAACAAGCTCCTACCGTCGTTCTCGCGGCATCGGCCGACTTCTTGACACAATCTGACACGGAGAAAGATAAAATCGGAGATGAATTTGGGGCAGTAATATCGGGAATGTCCGATCAGAGGCCCCGGGAACCATTCCAAGCACCGATTTTATCTTTGTTAAATAAATCAAGCTCCTACCGTCGTTCTCGCGGCATCGCCAGACTTCTCGACCCAATCTGACCGGAATTAAGATAAAATCGGAGACGAATTCGGGACAGTAGTATCGGGAATGTCCCATCGAGGCCCCGGGAACCGTTCCGAGTACCGATTTTATCTTTGTTCAATAAACCAAGCTCCTACTGTCGTTCTCGCGGCATCGGCCGACTTCTTGACCCAATCTGACAGGGAGAAAGATAACATCGGAGATGAATTTGGGGCAGTAATATCGGGAATGTCCGATCGAGGCCCCGGGAACCATTCCGAGCACCGATTTTATCTTTGTTCAATAAACAAAGCTCCTACCGTCGTTCTCGCGGCATCGTCAGACTTCTCGTCCCAATCTGACCGGAAGTAGGATACAATCGGAGACTAATTCGGGGCAGTAATATCGGGAATGTCCGATCAAGCCTCCGAGAACCATTCCGAGCACCGATTTTATGTTTGTTAAATAAACAAAGCTCCTAGCGTCGTTCTCACGGCATCGTCAGACTTCTCGACCCAATCTGACCGGAAATAGGATAAAATCGGAGACGAATTCGGGGCAGTAATATCGGGACTGTCTCATCGAGGCCCCGGGAACCGTTCCGAGCATCGATTTCATCTATGTTCAATACACAAAGTTCCTAGCGTCGTTCTCACGGATCGTCAGACTTCTCGACCCAATCTGACCGGAAGTAGGATAAAATCAGAGACGAATTCGGGGCAGTAATATCGGAAATCTCCAATCAGGGACAATTTTATAAACTTCATTCTCCTGCACGTAAAACGGATTTTTTATTCTTTTCCAGAATACGCTATTTTCTCTGGCAAATGCTATTCATGACAAAATTACGATATATTTTTTTTTTTTCAAAGAAAGCGTGAAAAACCATTAGAAATCATTTTTTTCAGTCGCAAAATCACCGCGCAAGACCCTCAAAAAACACCTGTCCACCTTATAAAAGTCACCCTGTATATAAGAACACATGTGAGAAGTAACTAGAAGCTTCAGACACGGGAAATAATTTTTTTTCTCAAACCTGTAGCATGCGCCATTCGACACGTCTCACCTCTCATGCCTGGTCAATTTATTGTTGTCCAGAATTTTTTCTGAATTCCTGGATTTTCTGAGTTCGGGTAAGCATACATGTAGATGTAAATAGTCGGCAGAATATTCACGCACACGCATTCTTTTGCTACCAGGGTACAATTCAAAATTTGATTTCTTGTCTATCTCCTTCTCTGCCGATTTATTGAGTCTAATATTTTTTTTCTTCTACTAGCGACCTTCAGTACACGAAAAAATTAAAGTCACACGGAACCAGAAACTTCAGACGCACTAAATAATATTTTTGGTCTAAAGTGTACCATGTGGCATTCCAGCAGCCTGATCTCTCATCCATTGATGACTGGTCTTGTTCTAATGATTTTCTCGGCATACCGGAGCATTTCGGTACACATAATGACACATGAAAGAAGTAGCCAGGAGCTTCAGAAGTACAGAATGATTTTTTTCTGGAAAGTATTCTATACAACAGTCGAGTAGTGCGCTTTCTCATCCCTCGCCAATCGTTGTCGTCCAACATTTGTTTTTGAAATCCTGGCGAGTTCTCCTATACATGAAGTCGTATTTGAGAAGTAGGCAAAAGCTTCAGACAGACGTAAAATTTTGTTTTATTCAAACCCCACCGCACAACAATCGAGGAGCGGTACTTTGCTTCCCTTGACGACTTCTCGTTGTCTTCCATTTCTCTACAGTACGAGAGAGTTCCGTACAGTACACACAGACAGAGAAGTAGAAATAAGACTGAGTGGCGCAAAAGAATTTTTTGCATTAAAGTTCGTGGCGTTTCGTCCACCAATGTGCCAAAAGCTGTTTCGCCGCTTATCCGGCGTGAGGATGAATCCGCGGTCGTGGTTAGGCAGTTGCATAATCTTTACATTGTCTAATTCACTCTATTCGTATTTTATATATAATCGGGCGCTCGGGATAATTCGAATCACGCGCCTCTATATACGTCAAGGGCCCGCCAGCGGCGCCTGCTCGGGCGATCGCTACAGCGCCGGACGCGGACGAGTGCGCGCACATCGCGCGCCCCACCTTCCATTTTTGGGACGAACGTTGTCGAACCGAAGAAGTAGAGACCACAGGAGCTGGTCCCACCATCATGCCACCAGAGCCACCTGAATGCATTTGCAAAACGAATCGGAGATAATCATTTGTTAATATCCTACTCCTTTTTTGCAGGAAGGTCTCGAAGGGTACACGGTAAACATTACGGTAAGTAGTGTTTTATTGATAATAGGAGCGCGGCACATAAATGCTCCGAAAGTAATATTCGACTAGATTAAAGAATACAGATCACGGGAAAATTCGCACACACACACGCAAACGTTACGTTCGAGACAATACAAGCTAGACACTTTACAGATCGCCCTAAGGCGAGTCCACACGCACTCCGAAGAAAACGTACCTGCGTTGCTCTCACTCGCGATTCTCTCTCTCTCTCTCTCTCTCTCTCTCTCTCTCTCTCTCTCTCTCTCTCTCTCTCTCTCGCTCTCTCTCTCTTTTTCACGGCCCTTTTCGCGGTGGCCCCTTAATTTTAGTCTCTCATGCCGGCGATCGCTGTCGCTCGGTCGATGCTCACGCCGGTTGCTCGTACGCGTACTCGGCTATAGATACATATGTATATATCGACACCTTCACGTTTGTTCGCTCACGGACTCTCGCTCTCACGCTCGACGCCCGACTGCCCTGATGGCCTCCTTTCCGGTCACGGCTACGCGGCTCCCGCTCGGCCGCTTTCCGACGCGTCCGCTGCCCGATGCGCCACCTCGTCGGCGCTACCGTAGCTTCGTGGTCCGCGGGAAATTTCATAACCCCGGGAAGGACTGGATAACTCTAACAGTTCGGCCCTTCCTGACGGTTGCTCGTCCTCGAGCTAGTCCTCGCTGCTGATTCGATGTCGTTCCCCTTCTCCGCTGTTGACTCAGGCTCTTCGTCGTCGCCGCTTGCCGGGGTACCTCGCCTGCCGCCTTGTGGACGTGCCGATCGCTTGGGGCGCCGCCTTCCCTAACACGATGTCGTCCGGCCTGACGCACACGTCCGGTTGTCGACCTGTATCGTACCCTCCGTCTCCTCTCTTCCTGAGTTTCCCCGATCCGTCGGCGCGCTCCGTTGCCGTCAGATGGAGCCTCCCGAGTTCCGCTTCACCTCGGTGCGGTACGTACCCGAATATGAGTGCGAACAGACCGACGATGACCCTGGCTTCGCCTTCTATGACCGCGTATACTCGTCTCCCAGGCGGACTCGAGTGGCGACCCTCCAACTGACGTCCCAGCTTCGCCTTCCGGTTAGTGCAGGCCCAGCACGCCCGCTTGTGGCCTTTGACGTTCTTCCGCCTTCCTGGAAAATACAAACAACTGGACGCACGCACGCTGGTGCGCGCGTGCGTCCAGTTGTTGATTAATGCTAACTCCAGCACCAGCGCCATGCTCCAGTTGTTAATTAATGCTAACACATTAATGAAGTTTTAGTTAAGTCTTTGCCAACGTCTACGTGTACATCATAAACACTTACCGCCAACTTCTCTATAGCAAATGCTCAAAGTGGCCACCGTTTGCCTGCACGCAGCAACGGGCTCGGCGCAACAGGCTCTCCCGGCAATTTGCCTCCCGCTGCGGAGGGCTTCTTCGAAGCGGAGCTCCAGGTGAGCCTGATCTCGCAAGGGTTGGCGATATACGTGGGACTTTAAATGGCCCCACAGGAAAAAATCCAACGAACTCAGATCCGGGGATCGCGCCGGCCAGTCCCGCATCCCCCCTCGGCCGATGAATCGATCGCCAAATATGTCTCTCACGCCGCAATTCGGCTCGTATGTGCCGGTGCACCGTCATGCTGTAGTATGGCATTCTGTAACACCTCCTCCCCTATACCCGCACGCCTGCACAATTGCAGTAAGTTTGTCGAGATGAAGTGTGCGTACTGCACACTTCTCAAATGTGCCGCAAACTGAAACGGTTCAATCTGAAAGGAACAATATCCGATGATCGTTGCGTTCAATTTATTTTGTCGTCGAGTTTGCATTTGTCGAATGCGAAATAGAAATTCTCATTAATGCCCAGCCTTGCCCGAAAGTATGTAAGACCCTGTACGAACACCCAGTCATTTTTTTTCCTATTTGGGGAAATAATCGAATATCTCGGCAAAAAAAAAATCGTTAACCAATTTAGAGAACGGCGTTTGGAAGAGTACAAGCTTTATTTTGCTTTTTTATTTTTATTTTAGCCATTTTATTGTTGCCGATATGTTGTTTCGAAAATGCCGGTTTTATCACAATTTTCGTACGTCGCAAAATCGCGTCCCGGACTTTGAACAATACTGATTTCGCCATTTAGCCATAATATCCTGCGAAAAGGGCACTGTTACCTTTAGTTTTGTTTATTCCTTTTATTTTTGCAATTTCTTTTCGCAGTGATATTCAATTTTTTCTTTGAAAAAAAAAACGGCCAGTTTTTCAAGAGCCGGCAGAGTGCGCCGTAAATTGAAAACTAAGAGGTTTAGAATACTTTAGTCGAAGGAGTAAAAGCTTGTGTTTTATTATGTTGAAGTCACTTAATGTTTTTTTTTTTAGATTTCATGTCGAAATTTCTTTGCATCGCTATTTTCTGTCGACTATTACTAAAACAAAAAATAGCGAAGCAATGAAATTTGGAAAGAAATCTGACAAAATTCGGTGACTCCAAATAGCGAAATACAACTTTACACTTCTCAGACTAAATTTTCCAAACCTCATAGTTGTCAAGTTACCCCACACGATGCTCGCTACTCGGAAATCTGCTTAAAAAACCCAATAACACGGCGCAAAGAAAATTTCATTTTTTTTTACGAAACTGAAGACATTGGTGTCCTTTTCAGAGAGCTTGTCACTGGGCGGTGACATTACTACTTTTCAGTCCAGCACGCGATTTTGCAGAGTGCAAAAATCGTGAAAAAGCTGTATTTTCAAAATGACGTAGCGGCTAGAAAAATCGCGAAAATAAAAATAAAAAAGCAAAATGAAGCTGGATTTGTCCTCATCAAAAACCCGTTTGATACATCGGTTTGGAATTTTTTTCCACTGAGATATTCGATCTTTTGCCCGGATAGAAAAATGACAGGGCGCCTCATACTTTCGGCCAAGTAAAGGCTGGAGTATGTATTCTCCTTCTAAAAAAATGTAAAAAGGTTGTATTTTCCTATGTTGGAGAACACTTTGCATTCATTTTTCCCGCAATTTCTTCGTTTCGCTATTATCGGTTCATAGTCGATGGTTCGCAAAAGTATCGCAAATACAGAAATAAAATTGAGAGGAGTTTTTTTCTTCTTTTCAAACAAGCTTTTCTATAATGTGCCAAAAAAAATAAAAAATAATTTTGTTTACCAAATCACCCATATGTGACTACAAATAAAAGCTTGGGGGCGCTAAAAATGTCTAATTGTGCGAAATTAAATACCGTTCATGAAACTGCATTCATCGAATTTATTAAACATTCAAAGAGTTGCGCGCCCCAATCTTTTATTTATAGAAAAATTTGTTAACAACGAAAAATCTTACCAAATTGCCTCCCATTATTCCAGCCCACACGTTCAACGACGGAAAACGATGTTGATGCCGGGCTTCGATGGCCAGGTGGGGATTCGCGTCCTTGGGAGCCGAGTAGTGCGAATTCCTCGTATTCCAGGTCCCGTTTCGTCCGAATGAACTCTCATAGGTGAAAATGATCGCCCTTAAGAAGTTATTGTCCATCTCATGTGCATTTACGAGCCAACGGCAAAACTCTGTCCGCCTCTCGTAATCGTCCTCGAGAAGACCCTGCACACGCGTATAATGAAAAGGGTGCATTTCCGCGGATTTCAGCGTCCGGTGCACCGTTGATGCACTCGTTCCAAGCGCTTGGGCCACGGCGCGCGTGCTTGTAGTCGGATCTTGCTGAACCGCTCGGAGAATGTTTTCTTCCCGGCGAACGGTTCGAGCAGTCCGCGGCCGACCCGCACTATTACGATTCGGCATCACGTTTCCGCATTCGCGCAAGCGGTTAAATGCTGCCGAAATGACTTTGTGGCTTGGGTGCCGTCGTCCGGGAAAATTTGCCGCGTAGGCAATTGCTGCTACCCGTCCATTGAATCGGCATTCTCCGTAACACCCGATCATGTCCGCATATTCTCCAGTGGTATAATCACCCATACCGGCTTCGATTTTCTCTCTATGTTATCAATTTGTTTCTCGCACTAGATCGCTCGCGCTATGCTCAGCTCACGTTAGCTACTGAGAAGAGTCGCCTTGTTGATCGCCGTTCAGGTGTTTTTCAATCGTTTGTTTCGTGGCGTTTGGCATAAGTTTCCTCTGTTGAACATTTTTGATAACCCAAACAAAAGAAAACGCACACGCCACGACACGCACACACGTCGTGTCGTGGCGTGTGCGTTTCTTTTAAAAAAACTTGAACGGCGATCAACAAGGCGACTCTTCTCAGCAGCTAACGTGAACTAAGCATAGCGCGAACTATCTAGTGCGAGAAACAAATTGAGAACATAGAGAGAAAATCGAAGCCGGTATGGGCGATTATACCACCGGAGAATATGCGGACATGATCGGGTGTTACGGAGAATGCCGATTCAATGGACGGGCAGCAGCAATTGCCTACGCGGAAAATTTTCCCGGACGACGGCACCCAAGCCACAAAGTCATTTCGGCAGCGTTTAACCGCTTGCGCGAATGCGGAAACATGATGCCGAGTCGTAGTAGTGCGGGTCGGCCGCGGACTGCTCGAACCGTTCGCCGGGAAGAAAACATTCTCCGAGCGGTTGAGCAAGATCCGACTACAAGCACGCGCGCCGTGGCCCAAGCGCTTGGAACGAGTGCATCAACGGTGCACCGGACGCTGAAATCCGCGGAAATGCACCCTTTTCATTATACGCGTGTGCAGGGTCTTCTCGAGGACGATTACGAGAGGCGGACAGAGTTTTGCCGTTGGTTCGTAAATGCACACGAGGTGGACAATAACTTCTTAAGGGCAATCATTTTCACCGATGAGAGTTCATTCGGACGGAACGGGACCTGGAATACGAGGAATTCGCACTACTGGGCTCCCAAGGACGCGAATCCCCACCTGGCCATCGAAGCCCGGCATCAACATCGTTTTCCGCCGTTGAACGTGTGGGCTGGAATAATGGGAGGCAATTTGGTAAGATTTTTCGTTGTTAAAAATTTTTTCTATAAATAAAAGATTGGGGCGCTCAACTTATTGAATGTTTAATAAACTCTATGAATGCAGTTTCATGAACGGTATTTAATTTCGCACAATTAGACATTTTTAGCGCCCCCAAGCTTTTATTTGTAGTCACATATGGGTGATTTGGTAAACAAAATTATTTTTTATTTTCTTTGGCACATTATAGAAAAGCTTGTTTGAAAAGAAGAAAAAAATTCCTCTCAATTTTATTTCCGTATTTGCGATACTTTTGCGAACCATCGACTATGAACCGATAATAGCGATACGAAGAAATTGCGGGAAAAATGAATGCAAAGTGTTCTCCAACATAGGAAAATACAACCTTTTTACATTTTTTTAGAAGGAGAATACATACTGCAGCCTTTACTTGGCCGAAAGTATGAGGCGCCCTGTCATTTTTCTATCCGGGCAAAAGATCGAATATCTCAGTGGAAAAAAATTCCAAACCGATGTATCAAACGGGTTTTTGATGAGGACAAATCCAGCTTCATTTTGCTTTTTTATTTGTATTTTCGCGATTTTTCTAGCCGCTACGTCATTTTGAAAATACAGCTTTTTCACGATTTTTGCACTCTGCAAAATCGCGTGCTGGACTCTGAAAAGTAGTAATGTCACCACCCAGTGACAAGCTCTCTGAAAAGGACACCAATATCTTCAGTTTCGTAAAAAAAAATGAAATTTTCTTTGCGCCGTGTAATTGGGTTTTTTAAGCAGATTTCCGAGTAGCGAGCATCATGCGGGGTAACTTGACAACTATGAGGTTTGGAATATTTAGTCTGAGAAGTGTAAAGTTGTATTTCGCTATTTGGAGTCACCGAATTTTGTCAGATTTCTTTCCAAATTTCATTGCTTCGCTATTTTTTGTTTTAGTAATAGTCGGCAGACAATAGCGATGCAAAGAAATTTCGACATGAAATCTAAAAAAAAACATTAAGTGACTTCAACATAATAAAACACAAGCTTTTACTCCGTAGACTAAAGTATTCTAAACCTCTTAGTTTTCAAGTTACGGCGCACTCTGCCGGCTCTTGAAAAACTGGCCGTTTTTTTTTCAAAGAAAAAATTGAATATCACTGCGAAAAGAAATTGCAAAAATAAAAGGAATAAACAAAACTAAAGGTAACAGTGCCCTTTTCGCAGGATATTATGGCTAAATGGCGAAATCAGTATTGTTCAAAGTCCGGGATGCGATTTTGCTACGTACGAAAATTGTGATAAAACCGGCATTTTCGAAACAACATACCGGCTACAATAAAATGGCTAAAATAAAAATAAAAAAGCAAAATAAAGCTTGTAATCTTCCAAACGCCATTCTCTAAATTGGTTAACGATTTTTTTTGCCGAGATATTCGATTATTTCCCCAAATAGGGAAAAAATGACTGGGTGTTCGTACAGGGTCTTACATACTTTCGGGCAAGGCTGGGCATTAATGAGAATTTCCATTTCGCATTCGACAAATGCAAACTCGACGACAAAATAAATTGAACGCAACGATCATCGGATATTGTTCCTTTCAGATTGAACCGTTTCAGTTTGCGGCACATTTGAGAAGTGTGCAGTACGCACACTTCATCTCGACAAACTTACTGCAATTGTGCAGGCGTGCGGGTATAGGGGAGGAGGTGTTACAGAACGCTATACTACAGCATGACGGTGCACCGGCACATACGAGCCGAATTGCGAGGCAGGCGGTGAGAGACATATTTGGCGATCGATTCATCGGCCGAGGGGGGATGCGGGACTGGCCGGCGCGATCCCCGGATCTGAGTCCGTTGGATTTTTTCCTGTGGGGCCATTTAAAGGCCCACGTATATCGCCAACCCTTGCGCGATCAGGCTCACCTGGAGCTCCGCTTCGAAGAAGCCCTCCGCAGCGGGAGGCAAATTGCCGGGAGAGCCTGATGCGCCGAGCCCGTTGCTGCGTGCAGGCAAACGGTGGCCACTTTGAGCATTTGCTATAGAGAAGTTGGCGGTAAGTTTTTATGATGTACACGTAGACGTTGGCAAAGACTTAACTAAAACTTCATTAATGTGTTAGCATTAATTAACAACTGGAGCATGGCGCTGGTGCTGGTGTTAGCATTAATCAACAACTGGACGCACGCGCGCACCAGCGTGCGTGCGTCCAGTTGTTTGTATTTTCCAGGAAGGCGGAAGAACGTCAAACGCCACATGCGGGCGTGCTGGGCCTGCACTAACCGGAAGGCGAAGCTGGGACGTCAGTCGGAGGGTCGCCACTCGAGTCGGCATGGGAGACGAGTATACGCGGTCATAGAAGTCGTAGCCAGGGTCATCGTCGGTCTGTTCGCACTCATATTCGGGTACGTACCGCACCGAGGTGAAACGGAACTCGGGAGGCTCCATCTGACGGCAAGGGAGCGCGCCGACGGATCGGGGAAACTTAGCAAGAGAGGAGACGGAGGGTACGATACAGGTCGACAACCGGACGTGTGCGTCAGGCCGGACGACGTCGTGTTAGGGAAGGCAGCGCCCCAAGCGATCGGCACGTCCACAAGGCGGCAGGCGAGGTACCCCGGCAAGCGGCGACGACGAAGAGCCTGAGTCAACAGCGGAGAACGGGAACGACATCGAACCAGCAGCGAGGACTAGCTCGAGGAAGAGCAACCGTCAGGAAGGGCCGAACTGTTAGAAGTATCGAGTCCTTCCCGGGGTTTTGAAATTTCCCGCGGACCACGAAGCTACGGTAGCGCCGACGAGGTGGCGCATCGGGCAGCGGACGCGTCGGAAAGCGGCCGAGCGGCCGAGCGGGAGCCGCGTGGCCGTGACCGGAAAGGAGGCCATCAGGGCAGTCGGGCGTCGAGCGTGAGAGCGAGAGTCCGTGAGCGAACAAACGTGAAGAAGGTGTCGATATATACATATGTATCTATAGCCGAGTACGCGTACGAGCAACCGGCGTGAGCATCGACCGAGCGACAGCGATCGCCGGCATGAGAGACTAAAATTAAGGGGCCACCGCGAAAAGGGCCGTGAAAAGAGAGAGAGAGAGAGAGAGAGAGAGAGAGAGAGAGAGAGAGAGAGAGAGAGAGAGAGAGAGAGAGAGAGAGAGAGAGAGAGAGAATCGCGAGTGAGAGCAACGCAGGGACGTTTTCTTCGGAGTGCGTGTGGACTCGCCTTAGGGCGATCTGTAAAGTTTCTAGCTTGTATTGTCTCGAACGTAACGTTTGCGTGTGTGTGTGCGAATTTTCACGTGATCTCTATTCTTTAATCTAGTCGAATATTACTTTCGGAGCATTTTTGTGCCGCGGTCCTATTATCAATAAAACACTACTTACCTTAATACTTACCGTGTACCCTTCGAGACCTTCCTGCAAAAAAAAGGAGTAAGATATTAACAAATGATTATCTCCGATTCGTTTTGCAAATGCATTCAGGTGGCTCTGGTGGCATGATGGCGGGACCAGCTCCTGTGGTCTCTACTTCTTCGGTTCGACAACGTTCGTCCCAAAAATGGAAAATGGGGCGCGCGATGTGCGCGCACTCGTCCGCGTCCGGCGCTGTAGCGATCGCCCGAACAGGCGACGCTGGCGGGCCCTTGACGTATATAGAGGCGCGTGATTCGAATTATCCCGAGCGCCCGATTATATATAAAATACGAATAGAGTAAATTAGACAGTGTAAAGATTATGCAACTGCCTAACCACGACCGTGGATTCGTCCTCACGCCAGATAAGCGGCGAAGCAGCTTTTGGCACATTGGTGGACGAAACGCCACAAAATTTAATGCAAAAAATTATTTTGCGCCACTCAGTCTTATTTCTACTTCTCTGTCATCTGTCTGTGTGTACTGTACGGAACTCTCTCGTACTGTAGAGGAGTGCAAGACAACGAGAAGTCGTCAAAGGAAGCAAAGTACCGCTCCTCGATTGTTGTGCGGTGGGGTTTGAATAAAACAAAATTTTACGTCTGTCTGAAGCTTTTGCCTACTTCTCAAATACGACTTCATGTATAGGAGAACTCGCCAGGATTTCAAAAACAAATGTTGGACGAAAACGATCGGCGAGGGATGAGAAAGCGCACTATTCGACTGTTGTATGGAATCCTTTCCAGAAAAAAATCATTCTGTACTTCTGAAGCTCCTGGCTACTTCTTTCATGTGTCATTATGTGTACTGAAATGCTCCGGTATGCTGAGAAAATCATTAGAACAAGACCAGTCATCAATGGATGAGAGATCAGGCTGCTGGAACGCCACATGGTACACTTTAGACCAAAAATATTATTTTGTGCGTCCGAAGTTTCGGGCTCCGTGTAACTTTAATTTTTTCGTGTACTGAAAGTCGCTAGTAGATGAAAAAAAATATTAGACTCAATAAATCGGCAGAGAAGGAGATAGACAAGAAATCAAATGTTGAATTGTACCCTGGTAGCAAAAGAATGAGTGTGCGTGAATATTCTGTCGACTATTTACATCTACATGTATGCTTACCCGAACTCAGAAAATCCAAGAATTCAGAAAAAATTCTGGACAACAATAAATTGACCAGGCATGAGAGGTGAGACGTGTCGAATGGCGCGTGGTACAGGTTTGAGAAAAAAAAAATGATTTCCCGTGTCAGAAGCTTCTAGTTACTTCTCACATGTGTTTGTATATACGGGGTGACTTTTATAAGGTGGACAGGTGTTTTTTGAGGGTCTTGCGCGGTGATTTTGCGACTGAAAAAAATATGATTTCTAATGGTTTTTCACGCTTTCTTTGAAGAAAAAAAAATATATCGTATTTTTGTCATGAATAGCATTTGCCAGAGAAAATAGCGTATTCTGGAAAAGAATAAAAAATCCGTTTTACGTGCAGGAGAATGAAGTTTATAAAATTGTCCCTGATTGGAGATTTCCGATATTACTGCCCCGAATTCGTCTCTGATTTTATCCTACTTCCGGTCAGATTGGGTCGAGAAGTCTGACGATGCCGTGAGAACGACGCTAGGAACTTTGTGTATTGAACATAGATGAAATCGATGCTCGGAACGGTTCCCGGGGCCTCGATGAGACAGTCCCGATATTACTGCCCCGAATTCGTCTCCGATTTTATCCTATTTCCGGTCAGATTGGGTCGAGAAGTCTGACGATGCCGTGAGAACGACGCTAGGAGCTTTGTTTATTTAACAAACATAAAATCGGTGCTCGGAATGGTTCTCGGAGGCTTGATCGGACATTCCCGATATTACTGCCCCGAATTAGTCTCCGATTGTATCCTACTTCCGGTCAGATTGGGTCGAGAAATCTGACGGCGCCGCGAGAACGACGCTAGGAGCTTTGTTTACTTAACGAAGATAAAATCGGTGCTCGGAATGGTTCCCGGGGCATCGATCGGACATTCCCGATACTACTGCCCCGAATTCGTCTCCGATTTTATCTGACTTCCGGTCAGATTGGGTCGAGAAGTCTGGTGATGCTGCGAGAACGACGGTAGGAGCTTGATTTATTTAACAAAGATAAAATCGGTGCTCGGAACGGTTCCCGGGGCATCGATCGGACATTCACGATACTACTGCCCCGAATTCGTCTCCGATTTTATCTTACTTCCGGTCAGATTGGGTCGAGAAGTCTGACGATGCCGCGAGAACGACGGTAGGAGCTTTGTTTATTGAACAAATATAAAATCGGTGCTCGGAATGGTTCCTGGGGCCTCTGATCGGCCATTCCCGATATTACTGCCCCAAATTCATCTCCGATTTTATCTTTCTCCGTGTCAGATTGGCTCAAGAAGTCGGCTGATGCCGCGAGAACGACAGTAGTAGCTTGGTTTATTTAACAAAGATAAAATCGGTGCTCGGAACGGTTCCCGGGGCCTCGATCGGACATTCCCGATACTACTGCCCCGAATTCGTCTCCGATTTTATCTTACTTCCGGTCAGATTGGGTCAAGAAGTCTGACGATGCCGCGAGAACGAGGGTAGGAGCTTTGTTTATTTAACAAAGATAAAATCGGTGCTCGGAATGGTTCCCGGGGCCTCGATCGGACATTCCCGACACTACTGCCCCGAATTCGTCTCCGATTTTATCTTACTTCCGGTCAGATTGGGTCGAGAAGTCTGACGATGCCGCGAGAACGACGGTAGGAGCTTTGTTTATTGAACAAAGATAAAATCGGTGCTCGAAATGGTTCTCGGAGCCGTGATCGGAAATGCCCGATATTATCGGGAATATTCCGAGCACCAATTTTATCGTTGTTAAATAAACAAAGCTCCTACCGTCGTTCTCGCGGCATTGTCAGACTTCTCGACCCCATCTGACCGGAAGTAGGATTAAATCGGAGACGAATTCAGGGCAGTAATATCGGGAAAGTCCGATCGAGGCCCCGGGAACCGTTCCGAGCACCGATTTTATCTTTGTTAAATAAACAAAGCTCCTAGCGTCGTTCTCACGGCATCGTCAGACTTCCTTATCCATTCTGACCGGAAGTAAGATAAAATCGGAGACGAATTCGGGACAGTAATATCGGGAATGTCCGATCGAGGAACCGGCAACCATTCCGAGCACCGATTTTATCTTTGTTAGATAAACAAAGCTTCGACCGTCGGTCTCGCGGCATCGTCAGACTTCTCGACCCAATCTGACCGGAAGTAAGATAAAATCGGAGACGAATTCGGGGCTGTAATAGCGAGAATGTCCGATCGAGGCCCCGCGAACCATTCAGAGCACCGATTTTATATTTGTTAAATAAACAAAGCTCCTACCGTCGTTCTCGCGGCATCGTCAGACTTCTCGACCCAATTTGACCGGAAATAAGATAAAATCGGAGACGAATTCGGGGCAGTAATATCGGGAATGTCCGATCGAGGCCCCGGCAACCATTCCGAGCACCGATTTTATCTTTGTTAGATAAACAAAGTTCCTACCGTCGGTCTCGCGGCATCGTCAGACTTCTCGACCCAATCTGACCGGAAGTAAGATAAAATCGGAGACGAATTCGGAACAGTAATATCGGGAATGTCCGATCAAGGTTCCGAGAACCATTCCGAGCACCGATTTTATCGTTGTTAAATAAACAATGCTCCTTCCGTCGTTTTCGCGATATCGTCAGACTTCCTTATCCATTCTGACCGGAAGTAGGATATAATCAGACACGAATTCGGGGCAGTTATATCCGGAATGTCCGATCAAGGCTCCGAGAACCATTCCGAGCAGCGATTTTATCTTTGTTAAATAAACAAAGCTCCTACCGTCGTTCTCGCGGCATCGTCAAAATTCTCGACCCAATCTGACCGGAAGTAAGATAAAATCGGAGACGAATTCGGGGCAGTAATATCGAGAATGTCCGATCGAGGCCCCGCGAACCATTCAGAGCGCCGATTTTATATTTGTTAAATAATCAAAGTTCCTACCGTCGTTCTCGCGGTTTCGTCAGATTTCTCGACCCAATTTGACCGGAAATAAGATAAAATCGGAGAGGAATTCGGGACAGTAATATCGGGAATGTCCGATCAAGGCTCCGAGAACTATTCCGAGCACCGATTTTATCGTTGTTAAATAAACGATGCTCCTTCCGTCGTTTTCGCGATATCGTCAGACTTCCAAATCCATTGTGACCGGAAGTAAGATAAAATCGGAGACGAATTCGGGGCAGTAATATCGAGAATGTCCGATCGAGGCCCCGCGATCCATTCAGAGCACCGATTTTATATTTGTTAAATAAAAAAAGCTCCTACCGTCGTTCTCGCGGCATCGTCAGACTTCTCGACCCAATTTGACCGGAAATAAGATAAAATCGGAGACGAATTCGGGGCAGTAATATCGGGAATGTCCGATCGCGGCCCCGGCAACCATTCCGAGCACCGATTTTATCTTTGTTAGATAAACAAAGTTCCTACCGTCGGTCTCGCGACATCGTCAGACTTCTCGACCCAATCTGACCGGAAGTAAGATAAAATCGGAGACGAATTCGGAACAGTAATATCGGGAATGTCCGATCAAGGTTCCGAGAACCATTCCGAGCACCGATTTTATCGTTGTTAAATAAACAATGCTCCTTCCGTCGTTTTCGCGATATCGTCAGACTTCCTTATCCATTCTGACCGGAAGTAGGATATAATCAGACACGAATTCGGGGCAGTTATATCCGGAATGTCCGATCAAGGCTCCAAGATCTATTCCGAGCACCGATTTTATCGTTGTTAAATAAACAATGCTCCTTCCGTCGTTTTCGCGATATCGTCAGACTTCCTTATCCATTCTGACCGGAAGTAGGATATAATCAGACACGAATTCGGGGCAGTTATATCCGGAATGTCCGATCAAGGCTCCGAGAACCATTCCGAGCAGCAATTTTATCTTTGTTAAATAAACAAAGCTCCTACCGTCGTTCTCGCGGCATCGTCAAAATTCTCGACCCAATCTGACCGGAAGTAAGATAAAATCGGAGACGAATTCGGGGCAGTAATATCGAGAATGTCCGATCGAGGCCCCCCGAACCATTCAGAGCACCGATTTTATATTTGTTAAATAAACAAAGCTCCTACAGTCGTTCTCGCGGCATCGTCAGATTTCTCGACCCAATTTGACCGGAAATAAGATAAAATCGGAGACGAATTCGGGACAGTAATATCGGGAATGTCCGATCAAGGCTGCGAGAACCATTCCGAGCACCGATTTTATCGTTGTTAAATAAACAATGCTCCTTCCGTCGTTTTCGCGATATCGTCAGACTTCCAAATCCATTCTGACCGGAAGTAGGATACAATCAGACACGAATTCGGGGCAGTTATATCGGGAATGTCCGATCAAGGCTCCGAGAACCATTCCAAGCAGCGATTTAATCTTTGTTAAATAAACAAAGCTCCTACCGTCGTTCTCGCGGCATCGTCAGAATTCTCGACCCAATCTGACCGGAAGTAAGATAAAATCGGAGACGAATTCGGGGCAGTAATATCGAGAATGTCCGATCGAGGCCCCGGCAACCATTCCGAGCACCGATTTTATCTTTGTTAGATAAACAAAGTTCCTACCGTCGGTCTCGCGACATCGTCAGACTTCTCGACCCAATCTGACCGGAAGTAAGATAAAATCGGAGACGAATTCGGAACAGTAATATCGGGAATGTCCGATCAAGGTTCCGAGAACCATTCCGAGCACCGATTTTATCGTTGTTAAATAAACAATGCTCCTTCCGTCGTTTTCGCGATATCGTCAGACTTCCTTATCCATTCTGACCGGAAGTAGGATATAATCAGACACGAATTCGGGGCAGTTATATCCGGAATGTCCGATCAAGGCTCCAAGATCCATTCCGAGCAGCGATTTTATCTTTGTTAAATAAACAAAGCTCCTACCGTCGTTCTCGCGGCATCGTCAGACTTCTCGACCCAATTTGACCGGAAATAAGATAAAATCGGAGACGAATTCGGGGCAGTAATATCGGGAATGTCCGATCGAGGCCCCGGCAACCATTCCGAGCACCGATTTTATCTTTGTTAGATAAACAAAGTTCCTACCGTCGGTCTCGCGACATCGTCAGACTTCTCGACCCAATCTGACCGGAAGTAAGATAAAATCGGAGACGAATTCGGAACAGTAATATCGGGAATGTCCGATCAAGGTTCCGAGAACCATTCCGAGCACCGATTTTATCGTTGTTAAATAAACAATGCTCCTTCCGTCGTTTTCGCGATATCGTCAGACTTCCTTATCCATTCTAACCGGAAGTAGGATATAATCAGACACGAATTCGGGGCAGTTATATCCGGAATGTCCGATCAAGGCTCCAAGATCTATTCCGAGCACCGATTTTATCGTTGTTAAATAAACAATGCTCCTTCCGTCGTTTTCGCGATATCGTCAGACTTCCTTATCCATTCTGACCGGAAGTAGGATATAATCAGACACGAATTCGGGGCAGTTATATCCGGAATGTCCGATCAAGGCTCCGAGAACCATTCCGAGCAGCAATTTTATCTTTGTTAAATAAACAAAGCTCCTACCGCCGTTCTCGCGGCATCGTCAAAATTCTCGACCCAATCTGACCGGAAGTAAGATAAAATCGGAGACGAATTCGGGGCAGTAATATCGAGAATGTCCGATCGAGGCCCCCCGAACCATTCAGAGCACCGATTTTATATTTGTTAAATAAACAAAGCTCCTACAGTCGTTCTCGCGGCATCGTCAGATTTCTCGACCCAATTTGACCGGAAATAAGATAAAATCGGAGACGAATTCGGGACAGTAATATCGGGAATGTCCGATCAAGGCTGCGAGAACCATTCCGAGCACCGATTTTATCGTTGTTAAATAAACAATGCTCCTTCCGTCGTTTTCGCGATATCGTCAGACTTCCAAATCCATTCTGACCGGAAGTAGGATACAATCAGACACGAATTCGGGGCAGTTATATCGGGAATGTCCGATCAAGGCTCCGAGAACCATTCCAAGCAGCGATTTAATCTTTGTTAAATAAACAAAGCTCCTACCGTCGTTCTCGCGGCATCGTCAGAATTCTCGACCCAATCTGACCGGAAGTAAGATAAAATCGGAGACGAATTCGGGGCAGTAATATCGAGAATGTCCGATCGAGGCCCCGGCAACCATTCCGAGCACCGATTTTATCTTTGTTAGATAAACAAAGTTCCTACCGTCGGTCTCGCGACATCGTCAGACTTCTCGACCCAATCTGACCGGAAGTAAGATAAAATCGGAGACGAATTCGGAACAGTAATATCGGGAATGTCCGATCAAGGTTCCGAGAACCATTCCGAGCACCGATTTTATCGTTGTTAAATAAACAATGCTCCTTCCGTCGTTTTCGCGATATCGTCAGACTTCCTTATCCATTCTGACCGGAAGTAGGATATAATCAGACACGAATTCGGGGCAGTTATATCCGGAATGTCCGATCAAGGCTCCAAGATCCATTCCGAGCAGCGATTTTATCTTTGTTAAATAAACAAAGCTCCTACCGTCGTTCTCGCGGCATCGTCAAAATTCTCGACCCAATCTGACCGGAAGTAAGATAAAATCGGAGACGAATTCGGGGCAGTAATATCGAGAATGTCCGATCGAGGCCCCGCGAACCATTCAGAGCACCGATTTTATATTTGTTAAATAAACAAAGCTCCTACCGTCGTTCTCGCGGCATCGTCAGACTTCTCGACCCAATTTGACCGGAAATAAGATAAAATCGGAGACGAATTCGGGGCAGTACTGTCAGGAATTTCCGATTGAGGCTCCTTGAAACGCTGCGAGCACCGATTTTATCATTGTTAAGTAAGTAATGCTCCTTCCGTCGTTGTCGCAGGATCGTCAGATTTCTCGACCCAATCTGACCGGAAATAAGATAAAATCGAAGATGAATTCGGGGCAGTAATATCCGGATTGTCCGACTGAGGCTCCGGGAACAGTTGCGAGCACCGATTTTATCTTTGTTAAATAAATAATGCTCCTTCCGTCGTTGTCGCAGCATCGTCAGATTTCTCGACTCAACCTGACCCATTCCGGAGCAAATGCTAACCCGCGATTCGCGAACCTGGGTCGTTTTCGTCCCGCCCAAGAACATTTTCTTCACTTAACTGTATGGATTACTTACCAGAAGAAAAATAATTCTCTATTTCTGACACTTCTGGCTACTTCTTTCATATATCTCCATGTGTACTAAAACTCTCTAGTGCGATAAATAAATCATTACACAACAATCAGTCAACATGGGATGAGAGGTCAGACCGCTGTACCGTCGTGTCATACACATCCGATAAAAAAAATTATTCCGTGCGTCCCAAGTTTTTGGCTCCTCTGAAATCGGTTCTTTCATGTTCGAAAAATCTCTAGTAGTTGAAAAACAAAAATATTAGTCCCAATAAATCGGCAGAGAGGGAGATATAACAAGGATGGTATGTCGGTTGGTACAGGTTTAATGACAAAAAAAAATCTATTTCCCGTGTCCGAAGCTTCTGGTTACTTCTCACATACGTTTTTATATGTACGAGACCGTCGCCGTACTATGAAAGAAATATTGGACAACAATAAGTCATCAGGGGATGACAGGTGACACTGCTCGATTGTTCTACCGTACAACTTCCATGAAAAAAAATTATTTTGCGCCCCTCAAGTTGATGGCTACTTCTCAGCCTTCTTTCTGTGTGCACTGTAGCTCTCCAGTACTGTAAAGAAGTGTTAGACAACGAGAAGTGATCAAGGGAGGAAAAGTACCACTGCTCGATAGTTGTGTAGTGGAGCTTGAATTAAAAAAAAAGATTTCATGTGTCTGAAGTTTTTGGCTGCCTCTCATACACGTCTGTACGGGCAGGAGAACTCGCCGGTAATTCGGAAACAAATATTGCACAACAATGAATCGGCGAGGGATAAGAAATAACATTGCACGACTGTTTTATGGAACACTGTCCAGAAAAAAAATCGTTCTCGATTTCTGAATCTTCTGGCTGTGACTTCCACGTGTCTTTGTGTGTACAGAAACGGCTCAGTACGCTAAATAAATCATTAGACAACAGCCAATCATCAAGGGATGACAGGTCAGGCTGCTGTAACGTCGTATCGTACACTTTCGATCAAAAATACTATTTCGTGGGTCCGAAGTTTCTGGCTCTGTCTGACATTAGCTCTTTCGTGTACTGAAAATCGCTAGTAGTTAAAAAAAATAATCGTCTCTATAAATCGGCAGAAAAGGAGATGGATAAAAAATTAAATGTTCTAATGTATACTTCGAAGCAAAACAAAATTGCGTGTGCCCGAATGTGCTGGCCACTTTTTACATCTGTATGTATGCATACTAGAACGCTCGAGGAATTCAGACAAAATACTGGACAGCAATAAATGGCCCCGGCACGAGAGGTGGGACTTCTCGATTGTTGCACGCTACAGATTTAATTAAAAAACATCTGATATACCGTGTCTGAAGCTTCTAGATACTTTTCACATACGTTGTTTTGTGTGTGATGGAGCTTGAATGAAAAAAATTGTTTCTTGTATCCGAAGCTTCTGGCTACTTCTCACATACGTCTATATGTGTAGGAGAACTAGCCACTAGTGTAAAAACAAATAGTGAACAACAATGAATCGGCAAGGGATGAGAAATCACACTGCTCGACTGTTGTATGGAATACTTTCCAGAAAAAAATAATTCTGTTCGTCTGAAGCTCCTGGCTACTTCTTTCATGTCTCATGATGTGTACTGAAATGCTTCAGTATGCTAAGAAAATCATTAGAACAAAACCAGTCCTCAACGGATGAGACGTCAGGCTGCTGTAACGTCGTATCGTACACTTCTGATTAAAAGTCCTATGTTGTGCGTCCGAAGATTCTGGCTCCGTCTGACATTAGTTGTTTCGTGTACCAAAAGGCGCTAGTAGATGAAAAAAACAATTAGTCACCATTAATCAGCAGAGAAGGGGATAGCTCAAAAGTCAAATGTTGAAATGTACACCTCTCAGCAAAAAATTGGGTGCCCGATTATTCTGGCCACCTTTTACATCTGTTTTTATGCGTACTAGAACTCTCGGGGAATTCAGAAAAAAATACTGGACAACAATATATGGTCCAGGCATCAACGTTAGGACTTTTCGATTGTTGCATGGTACAGGTTTAATATATATAAATGATTCCCCGTGTCTGAAGTTTCTATCATTCTGAAATACGTATTCATATGTACGAGAACTTTGTGGTACCGTAAAATGAATATTAAGTAGCAATGGGTCATCAAGGGATGACAGGTGACACTGCTAGATTGTTCAACCGTACAACTTACATGAAAAAAATTATCTCGCGCCTCTGAAGCGTATGGCCACTCCTCAGCCATCTTTCTGCGTGTACTGTTACTCTCCAGTATTGTAAAGAAGTGATAGACAACGAGAAGTGATCAAGGGAAGAAAGGTACCACTTCTCGATTGTTGTGTGGTGGAGCTTGGATAAAAAAATTGTTTCTTCTGCCTGAAGCTTTTATGCGTCTTTATGTGTAGGAGAACTTGCCAGTATTTCAAAAACAAATATTCGACAACAATGAATCGGCGAGGGATGAGAAATTACACTGCTCGACTGTTCTATGGAACACTTTCTAGCAGTTATGTACAATACTGGACGGTTACAGTACACACAGAAAGATGGCTGAGAAGTAGCCATAAGCTTCAGAGGCGCGAAATAATTTTTTCCATGGGTGATGTACGGTAGAACAATCGAGTAGTGTCACCTTTCATCCCTTGATGACTTATGGTTGTCTAATATATTTTTTACAGTACGAGGAATGTCTCGTTCGTATAAGAACATATGTGAGAAGTGACTAGAAGCTTCAGGCACGGGAAATCGAATTTTTTAATTCAACCTGTACCATTGTTACATCCTAGCGAATGTGCCTTCTCTCGGTTATTCCCAATATCCTCATTCGCCCTTATAAGATTATTATTAAATGTATAAATCTAAGAATAAGAGGAATAACAGCGTACAAAGGAACGTACGTACGTTCCGCACGCATATTCAAATAACAGCGATATATACACGATAGCCGCACCGCCACAGTCATCGACTTTCCTATCCCATTGGCTGTTAACAAGAACACGTTCTCAGGCGCATATTCCAAACAAGAGCTGTCGAACGAAAAATCAACCAACAGCTCCATCAAAAGACTCCAGAAATCCTACGCCATCCCATCCGCATGGTGACCAAGAGAAGCCTCGACCCTAGATTATTTAAACATAACATAGAATAGACGGCTCCGCCGAACTTATAACTCCGACTAAATAATAAGACATCCGGTCTCGCAGCGTAGTCCGATATACAAACTTCTCGATATGAGAAGTCACCAGAGCCATAAATTGACAACACAAACCATGCGAATGTTTAGGTCTCACATATCGAACTCTGTACTCCACGCGTTTTTCGCCGAAACACGGGACAAAGGTCTCCTACCTTCCACGCGTGCAAATTCTATGTAAGGAATGATCGAGATCAATTCTGCGAATTATGAATATCGCGACCAATCACGCTAAACCTTAAAGTTCCTTCTCCCACAATTTATCCCCTCCTAATTTTCATATCAAGAAAGACTTCCTTCCTGAAGTCAGTCTTCCAACAGTCTCCACCGCGTTCAGATCAAGTCTTCCAACAGTCTCCACCGCGTTCAGATCAAGTCTTCCAACAGTCTCCACCGCGTTCAGATCAAGTCTTCCAACAGTCTCCACCGCGTTCAGATCAAGTCTTCCAACAGTTTCCATCGCGTTCAGATCTCAGTCTCGCAAAATCTTCCATCAAATTAAATTCACTTCTTAATCTTGTTCTGACAGAATTCGAAGTGTAGAACCGGTATCATAGAGTTTCTAATATTATACATCTTCGGGTTTTGACCGAAGTGTCGTATAAACAGTTAGTCGACTCTCGCGGCCTCGAGTCTATAAAATAGTTCAAGTGCTGTTTACTACGCGGATATACATAAACATTCTCAGCGCCCCAAAAGTCTGGTGCTGGTGACCGCTTCCCGAACGCTAAGCGTGGCGTCCGTCAACGAGACCCTTATCTGCGAGCGACAACCGATACTCTTGCGAGCGAGCGTACCTACACACTGATCCACTCACGAACACAGCGACCAATGTAAGCGACAAATCTCATTTTTATGTTAATTCAATTGTTCCCCCGGCTTCACCGTTATTTCCATTGTCAATTTTTCTGTTAAACAATTTTATTCACCCGATCACTTATTTGTAATAAACCTTTAGTTAAGTTTGTACAAATTCGTCAGATTATTTCTAAATGCCAATCACTGCATGACTTCCTAGTTTCTAACTCATTCCAAGCACTACCCCTTTTTACCCTCATCCCGTGCTATTGCGCTCGTCGTAGGCAAAAAAGGAGGGAATCTAAAAACATATGCCCACGTCTCTTCAGGACGTGACATATTAATTTTTGGGGGCTCGTCCGGGATAATTAAAAAGGAAATGTGCCGATTGATCCAATGTCCGGGGACGAATCAACAGCTAGTTCATTGAATTTAAATATCACTGACGACTTAGGTGAATCATCGGGTTATTCTTTGAGGAGTTCTGACGCTCAATTGCTACCCGGTCTCGAACCTAAGAAACGACCAGTAAAAAAATTAGAAATACCCCAAAAAGTCGATAACGAAAACACAACAGACATGGCGCTAGGTACAAATCAGTCACTCGCTTACGTATCTTTAAGGGAAGCTATCGAAATGGTCCCGGATTTTGACGGGAAAGGTAGCTCCTTCTCAGATTTTGTAGCCGGATGCGAAGACGCATTGGCGTCGCTTCCGCCCGGATCCGAAGCACGGTTTGTGAGAGTAATTCGAAACAAACTAAAGGGTCAGGCTAAGAAGGTCATCCGGTCATCCACATTCGAAACAGTAGAATCTCTTTTGCAATTCTTAAAGAAACTATATGCTCCAAACAAAACTGAGGTGCAACTGTTGGGAGAACTCAGTCACATTTTTCAAGGAACCGGTGAAACCGTGATAGATTTTTCCACTTCAATTAGGGATAAAGCTAGAGAAATACTCGACGCTCAACCAGCATCCCAAAACGGCACGGAAAGTGCCGCTCACAGAAAAACATTAGACGGCTATTTCCTCTCGTGTTTCAAACGCGGGCTAAGACTGGAGATAGAACAGCGTCTCCCTCGGTGCGACGATATCTCGACCGCTATAGATCATGCGATCGAAATCGAACGCGACCTCGAAGCCCGTAAGGAACTTTTCTCGTCCACTATTAGATCCGTTCCAAACAAATCGGTAAAAACCTGTAACATCTGTAAAAAGGACGATCATTCGAGCGAAGCTTGCCGATTTGCGGCAATCACATGCCAAAAATGCAACAGTAAAGGTCACAAAGCCGATAAATGTGGAAATAGTCAAATCGCTCAAAAATCTGTCACGTGTCAAATTTGCGATAAACCCGGTCACATCGCGAAAAATTGCTACGTTAACCAAAAATCTTCAAATTTTTCTGGCAATCAACCACACCGCTCGCCCGGTCTTCAATGCCCACTCTGTCATAAAAAGGGTCATACCGCGGATCGATGTTTTAAATTTCGAAACAATCCCCCGAATTCTAATCCGCCAACCTGTCGGTATTGCAAAAAGGTCGGGCACGCAATCGAAAACTGTCGTGCTCGCGATTATAATAATTCGCGTAATCAGTCGGGAAACGGACCGAGTGCTCCTCGGACAGACGCACCGAGCGGCCCGCCCACTCAAACGCGTCAAGCGAACGCCGTCTCTCTTGGAGAGCGGAACGAAACTATCCGACCTACGCAATAAAGTCGGAAAATTTCAACACATTACCCTCGGTATGTATCGGAGTATTACCGGAAAAAGGGGCAATTTCGATGCTTTTAGACAGCGGTGCCATCCCCAATTTGATAAAAAAGGCATATACGAAAAATATGGTAGACATCAACGAAGAAGATGTCATTAAATTAACAGGCATATCCGAATTACCGGTCTTTGGACTAGGGAGCGTGCTACTTCGCGTATTCGACTCCGAATCGCTATTTCACATTATACCAGACAATGTGCCGCTTCCCTACCCCGGTCTGCTGGGGTCTACATATTTTTATGAAACCAAGTCCAATATCAATTACCGAACGGAATGTCTCGAGTGTGGGGTAATTCATGGCCTTTCGAAACCAGAACCGAACCCGACGAGGTAATAGAAATCCCCGCGCGTTCGGAAACTACCTTCTTCGTGAAGGTAAAAGACAGCACGACAAAAGAGGGATACCTCTCGCCTTTGAAAATCCGTCAAGGTATATACGCCGGCGATTGCCTGGTGACAAACATCGACGGAAAGGCTCATTTGAAGGTTTAGAATACCACAAATGACGCTGTCAAACTGATCGTTCCAGTTGTGGAGTTGCAGGAATTCGACGCTATCGAAGACCTGTCAGAAAATACTCCCAGTTCAGACTGTACGACAGTTTCAAATTCTCGTTCACTCCCTCGTGACCCTCCTTATCCAAGCGTAAATTGTACAATAATTGCGCCGATCCAGAGCCCGAATGTGGCCAATTCTAAAATTTCGATGACAAATGTCGAATCAAATAATAAGTCTTGTAGCGAGGAAAGAACGAGAATCAACATCAATCAAAAGAAAAATTTCAGTCAAATTTCGAGCCAAAAATCAAAAGCAGATAAAAATAAAAACGCGAAAAACTCAAAAATGAAATCGATCGAAAATTCAAAAATCGAGGTGAATCGTAACGAACCGTTAAACGATGTAATAAATCGCAACAAAAGTCAAAAATCGAGTCAAAACGTGATCTGCGTCCCTGCCTCTGAATCAACATCGCGTATAAAGAAAAATAATTCAGAGCGCTCAAAAATAATAAAAAGTTTTTTGCGACTCGACCACCTTGCAAAAATCGAATTAGAACACGTCGAAAAAATAATCGAACAATATTCAGACAGATTCCATATAAAGGGTGAACCTCTAGAAGCCACACATGTGCTTCGACATAAGATTCCAACGGTCGATGACCTACCGATAAACACTAAACAGTATCGGTTCCCCCAAGCGCTCAAGGGCGAAGTCCAGCGTCAAGTGGACGAGCTACTAGAAACAAGAGTCATAAGCCATTCGGAATCTCCAAACAACAGTCCCGTCTGGATAGTCCCGAAAAAACCAGACTCCAACGGTAACAAACGTTGGCGAATGGTAATTGACTTTCGTGCTTTGAACGAAAAAACAATCGGTGACTCATATCCGCTACCCAATATCACAGATATTCTGGATCAGTTGGGACGTGCGAATTATTTTTCAGTGTTCGATTCAGCATCCGGGTTCCATCAGATCGAAATGAATCATGAAGATAAATCGAAAACCGCTTTCTCTACCCCACATGGGCACTACGAATTTTCAAGAATGCCATTCGGGCTTAAAAATGCCCCGGCAACTTTCCAGCGCTTAATGGATATCGTATTGAGTGGACTCCAAGGAGTATCCCTCTTTGTTTATCTCGACGATATCGTAGTGTATGCCACGGACCTAGAGGAGCACGGTAAAAAGATTCACGAACTGATGGAACGATTGCGCAAAGCCAATCTCCAACTACAACCGGATAAATGCGAATTTCTTCGACCAGAAGTCAGGTACCTAGGGCACATAATCGGTAAAGACGGACTTAAACCAGACCCGAGCAAACTCTCAGCCGTCAAAGATTTCCCTGTACCCAAAAATGTAAAAAATGTTCGCCAATTTTTGGGCTTAACCGGTTATTATCGTAGGTTTATCAAAGACTTCTCCAAAATCGCGAAACCGTTAACTCGCCTCTTAGAGGACAAGGTCGACTTCAAATGGACTGACGATGAGCAAAAAGCTTTCGATATCCTGAGGGATAAATTATGCGAAGCTCCTATTCTCCAATACCCTGATTTCGAAAAACCGTTTATTATAACAACGGATGCTTCTGGCTACGCCTTAGGCGGAGTCTTATCGCAAGGAGAAATAGGAAAAGACAAACCGATAGCTTATACGTCGTGCGTACTGCGAGGAGCGTCCCTTCGGTACGACACGTACGAAAAAGTAGCAATGGCAATTATGCATAGCGTAAAAGCCTTCCGACCGTACATCTATGGTAGGAAATTCTCGCTTGTAACGGATCACAAACCTTTGGTTTGGTTCAAGACCGCCAAAGACGCGAACGCACGCGTTCTCAAATGGCGACTCAAGCTGTCCGAATACGATTACGATGTCGTATATAAACCGGGCACACTAAATTCAAACGCTGACGCATTGTCGCGTAATCCAATCGAACAACCTGAAGAATCCAAAATAGCCGCCCATTGCGATCACAAAAAAATAAAAAATTTCAAAAACACACCACAGGTGATAACTCGTTCAAAAACGAAATCCAGTAGTAGTGAAGAAGAAGGTGATACTCCCATTCAAATCACGACACGGGTCGAAGTCCATCCATTTCCGGAATCAAAAAAAATAAATGCAGTCACCCGTGCTCAGGCAAGGGAGACTGTACTATCCGATCCGGATGCAATAATACAAGCAAACGAAACGCTCGGTGACGTTAGTGCGTCAAGTGCCGACGCGCCTGCTCTCGATAAGGCCGACGCACGCCCCGCGTCTCAGCATCGTACACGACGACCTCGCAAGGCCGTGAACTACGAGGAGAGTAGTGACGACGAGACGGAGGCCGAGGTAATAAGACCCACACGCGTCACCCGACCTAAGAAGGCTGTCGGCCCAAAAACATTCAATGACCCGAACCAGCGCAAAGCACCTCCTATCTCTCGCTCCAAAACCTCCACTGATTCCAATTCCGATAATTCGACAAATTCAGATTTCAGCTCTCTCAATTCGGAACTTTCTGAAGACGAGATCCCTCCCACAGAGGAAAGAAAAGTATCAGAATTTCAAATCGCTAATTGCATTACGACTAAGGAATTGTTCCATTTTCGAAACGATCACCTAGTCTATTTTGTCGATTCAGCTGGCAAACCATGTGACTCTGGAGCACAAAAGCTGTTAGAATTAAACAAGCTTCCCCTCTGGAAGAATTTGACGGTTGGCCAAGCTTACAGCAAAAAAGTTGGAAAAAAATATCACATCGCCCTCGTGATCAAAGACGAATGTTCAAGATCATTATCATTCGTATCAGAGAACATTAAAGAAAGCGTAACGGAATTACGAGATCTTTGCGAAATTCTCAAACTCGAATCATGGAGTGTTTGCCAAACGAATCATGTCGAACACGTAGTATGGAACGACATTACGAACATCATAAAAGAATCCTTTAAGAATAGTCAAGTAAAGATAATCATTTGTCTGGGAACTCTACAGTATGTCCCAATCGAAAAACGAGATTCGATTTTTTATGAAATGCATAAGTCCCCAATCGGAGGACACAAGGGTGTTTCAAAAACATACAATAGAATCAAGCGCGAATATTTCTGGGAAGATTTAAAGTCAGACATCCAAAGAAGAGTGCAGCAATGCTTAGAATGTCAATTAAAGAAATTGGTCCGAGTCAAAACCAAACAACCAATGATAATAACGGACACTCCCGGAACCGTTTTTGAAAAAATATCAATGGATATTGTTGGACCTATGCAACGCACTTCAAATCAAAACGAGTATATTCTCACGATCCAAGATCACCTCTCGAAATATTGTGTTGCAATTCCGCTTCCAAATGCACTGGCGACTACGGTCGCTGATGCATTCATAAAAAGATTCATTTGCGTTTTCGGTGCGCCAAAAGCGCTATTAACAGATCAAGGAAGCAATTTTTTGAGCGGTCTCATGAGAAGGGTCGCAAAACGTTTCCGAATTAAGCGATGTAGGACAACAGCGTTCCACCCGCAGTCCAATGGTGCCCTCGAAAGATCTCACCACGTATTAGCCGAATTTTTGAAGCAATACACAGATAAGGATAACGAGTGGGATTAATGGCTAGAATTGGCGATGCTCTCGTACAATACTAGCGTTCACGAAAGCACGAAGTACACTCCCTATGAGGTAGTCTTCGGCAAGGTTGCAAGAGTCCCATCAAGCGAACCGCTTCGGGAATCAGATCAGCTACCAACATATCGCGGTTATCTAATTGAATTGATCACACGTATAAACGGAATTCGAAACATCGCTTACGAAAATTTGGTCTCGTCCAAACAACGCTCAAAAAAATATTATGACAGAAACGCGAATCCAAAGAATTTCAAAGTAGGAGACTTTGTCTACCTACAAAAGGGTCCTAAACCCGGTAAACTCGGAGATCAATACACTGGACCGCATAAGGTCTTAGAAAAATTTGCAAAGGGCAACGTCAAAATTCAATACAACAATAAAACGCGAGTAGGTCATGAAAATCGTCTGCGACATTCTCATATTAACGTTGAAGCCAAACCCAATAGGAAACCCAATTCGACTCGAGTCGATGAATCCGATTTTAATTCTAATTAAATAAGTAATAATAACAATTATCCTGTTTTTCAGATGGCTGTTATCAATCATTGTCGTCTAACGATATCACCTTCGCACTTGCAACCAGAGAACTAGATCAAAATTTCTAGTTACAGTATCCTCAGTAAAGAACATTCGAACTTGTGTATATTCAAAACTTGCCGAACTAACTGTCTCACAATTCGACGAAAATTTGCAGTCGCGAACCTAGATATAATCACCTACATGAATTCGAAATTCATACACGTAGCTATTATATTACATTAGAAAATCATTATATTACGATATGCATATGCAACAGTGTAGTGAAGAGCGCCAAATGGTCCAAAACAATTTGTTATTAGCGATTCAAGCCTCGGACGTATTGTATACAATATAAGGAAAGAGCCGAGTTACATCGGCTATATATAGCCGCACTTGCTGGCGAAAGAATACACATCATTCATCGTATAACAAAACAAGAAAACCTGATCAGGTTAAAAGAATTTTACGATTAATTTCCTGTCACTCGTGGGAACGAAAAATATCTCCTTACTCCTCGAACTCACATATAACCAATTGCCAAAAGAGAAACTCAAACAACCTGCAATTCCTTACTTCCCCTATATTACCTTTTCGGAGACACGTGGTACAAGTTCATCCCTGTTCTGGTCGAAGCCACACCACCTGCAATCACGGAATCGACGACGAAGTCTACTTGACGATACATCAAACCAACATCATCAGCATCCTGTGCGATGTACTCCAAAGAAGATACTGACAACGTACGAGAATGCGTAATGTTTCCCGTAGAGAAACCCGCTGTCGTAAACAACATGGCATGGCATCAGTGGTCAAAACACTGTCAATCAAGAGGACAAGATCTTAAATCTCCTGGATAAGAACAATCTATAACACCAAGTGGGCTCCATCTGGAATCACACCTGGGAAAATTCATTCAATTCGGTACAGCAACCGCTGGTTTCACCCGAACCTCACTTGTCGTGCGAGCGATCAAGGTCCTCGTAGATACGACGATCCATGCATACGGCCTACACCATGTGGACGGCTGGTCAAGTTGTCTCGTCGGTGCAGTATGGGACTCGGTTACGTACCTCCTCATGCACCTCGCTAAGCAACCCAAGAAGAAAAAGTCAACGGATGCAGTGAGTGGTCAAGAACTTCATCAACTCGTGTCGGCCCCTCCAGCTGAACCAGAGGGCCAATATCAACGCCTCAACACATGATCCTGTCATCTCCGATCATCCAGAAAACAACCAATCTTCCAAACCTCGTTCCTTGTCTTAAAATTCGCACGAGGAGATTTAAGATAAATCTGATCATGCTAATAATTTTTTTTTGTTATCGTTCTTTTAACCTTGTCAATTAAGAGATAGGGTAAAATAAGTAAATGAGCATCTATGCACGAGGAAAAACAAAAACGAAAATATTCGTACACATACTTTTTAGCGCAAAATAAAAAATGTATACTCATAATTATTAAAAAAAAAAACGGAGAAGAACGAAAACTTACTTGCACAAAGATCAAGACAATCACCGAAAATGTTCTCATACAAAGATCTATATATACAATAATAAGACACACATTTTTTGCTTCTTCTATAGTCTACATAAGACTCTAATCCAAAGATTAGAGATTTAAGATTCGAGATCCAAAGATTAGAGGTTTAAGAATAGGCCGATGACGATATTGAGATAACCTTCAGAACATTCAGAATAATTGAGCGGGACGCTCAATCTTAAACGGGGGAGGTGTTACATCCTAGCGAATGTGCCTTCTCTCGGTTATTCCCAATATCCTCATTCGCCCTTATAAGATTATTATTAAATGTATAAATCTAAGAATAAGAGGAATAACAGCGTACAAAGGAACGTACGTACGTTCCGCACGCATATTCAAATAACAGCGATATATACACGATAGCCGCACCGCCACAGTCATCGACTTTCCTATCCCATTGGCTGTCAACAAGAACACGTTCTCAGGCGCATATTCCAAACAAGAGCTGTCGAACGAAAAATCAACCAACAGCTCCATCAAAAGACTCCAGAAATCCTACGCCGTCCCATCCGCATGGTGACCAAGAGAAGCCTCGACCCTAGATTATTTAAACATAACATAGAATAGACGGCTCCGCCGAACTTATAACTCCGACTAAATAATAAGACATCCGGTCTCGCAGCGTAGTCCGATATACAAACTTCTCGATATGAGAAGTCACCAGAGCCATAAATTGACAACACAAACCATGCGAATGTTTAGGTCTCACATATCGAACTCTGTACTCCACGCGTTTTTCGCCGAAACACGGGACAAAGGTCTCCTACCTTCCACGCGTGCAAATTCTATGTAAGGAATGATCGAGATCAATTCTGCGAATTATGAATATCGCGACCAATCACGCTAAACCTTAAAGTTCCTTCTCCCACAATTTATCCCCTCCTAATTTTCATATCAAGAAAG
The DNA here is from genome assembly GCA_964007375.1 of Ophion obscuratus. NCBI lineage: Eukaryota > Metazoa > Arthropoda > Insecta > Hymenoptera > Ichneumonidae > Ophion > Ophion obscuratus. The sequence continues at coordinate 62,570,933 of OZ023312.1, read as the reverse complement.
ACTTCCTTCCTGAAGTCAGTCTTCCAACAGTCTCCACCGCGTTCAGATCAAGTCTTCCAACAGCCTCCACCGCGTTCAGATCAAGTCTTCCAACAGTCTCCACCGCGTTCAGATCAAGTCTTCCAAGAGTCTCCACCGCGTTCAGATCAAGTCTTCCAACAGTTTCCATCGCGTTCAGATCTCAGTCTCGCAAAATCTTCCATCAAATTAAATTCACTTCTTAATCTTGTTCTAACAGAACTCGAAGTGTAGAACCGGTATCATAGAGTTTCTAATATTATACATCTTCGGGTTTTGACCGAAGTGTCGTATAAACAGTTAGTCGACTCTCGCGGCCTCGAGTCTATAAAATAGTTCAAGTGCTGTTTACTACGCGGATATACATAAACACTCTCAGCGCCCCAAAAGTCTGGTGCTGGTGACCGCTTCCCGAACGCTAAGCGTGGCGTCCGTCAACGAGACCCTTATCTGCGAGCGACAACCGATACTCTTGCGAGCGAGCGTACCTACACACTGATCCACTCATGAACACAGCGACCAATGTAAGCGACAAATCTCATTTTTATGTTAATTCAATTGTTCCCCCGGCTTCACCGTTATTTCCATTGTCAATTTTTCTGTTAAACAATTTTATTCACCCGATCACTTATTTGTAATAAACCTTTAGTTAAGTTTGTACAATTTCGTCAGATTATTTCTAAATGCCAATCACTGCATGACTTCCTAATTTCTAACTCATTCCAAGCACTACCCCTTTTTACCCTCATCCCGTGCTATTGCGCTCGTCGTAGGCAAAAAAGGAGGGAATCTAAAAACATATGCCCACGTCTCTTCAGGACGTGACACCATACAACATTCGATTCATGTTCCATCTCCCTCTCTTCCGATTTATTGATACTTGTATTTTGTGTCAACCACTAGAGACTTTTAGAACCCGAAAGATCAGATGTCGGAAGGAGCCAAAAACTTCGGACGCACGAAATAATGTTTTTGATAGGAAGTGTATCGCACGACGGTACACCAGTCTGACCTCTCATCCCATGCTGACTGATTATTGTCTAATTATGTATTTAGCGTACTCGAGAGTTTCAGTACACATGGAGACACACAGAAGGAGTAGCAAGAAACTTCAGAAATACAGAATAATTTTTTATCTGGAAAGTATTCCATATAACAGTCGAGCAGTGTGATTTCTCATCGCTTGCCGAATCATTGTTGTCCAATAGTTGCCTTTGAAATACTGGCAAGTTCTCCTACATATAAAGACGTATGTGAGAAGGAGCCGTGAGCTTCAGACAGAAGAAACAATTTTGTTTAGCCAAGCTCCACCACACAACATTCGAGCAGTGGCACCTTTCCTCCTTTGATGAATTCTCATTGTCTAGCACGTCTTCACCGTACTAGGCACTTACCGCACACACAGATGATCGGAGAAGCGATTTTTTTAAACTTTTTTTTATGCAAGTTGTGCGGTAGGACAATCGCGCCGTGTCACCAGACTCTCCTTGATGACTTATTGTTGTCTAATATTTTTTCTACAGTACGAGAAAGTTCTCGTACATATAAGAACATAAGCGAGAGGTATCTAGAAGCTTCAGACACGGAAAATCATATTTTATTATTCAATCTGTCCCATGTAACAAGCGAGAAGTCCCATCTCTCATGCCTGGACCATTTATTGTTGCCCAGGATTTTTTCTAAATGCCTCGAGGGTTCTAATACGCATAAAAACAGATATTAAAACTGGCCAGAATATTCGGGCACACGCAATTTTTCTTTCTACCAGGTGTACATATCAACATTTGATTCTTGAGCTATCCCCTTCTCTGTCGATTGATCGTGATCAATATATTTTTCTTTTCTCAACTATTAGCGACTTTTGGTACACGAAAGAACTAATGTCAGCCGGAGTGAATTTTTCAAAATCATTCACAGGGAACGAATCCGAAACTCTGAATGTTATCCAGATAATGAAACACAAAACAGAGGTTTCATAGACCGTTTGTCATATTGGATTCCTGTCGATCCGATTTTTAAAAACGCTTGAAACGAGCGTATTTATCAACGTCGAATCTCATGTGAATCTCTCTTCGGATCGACGTGTTTTACATCTGGGAACGAATCAGAGTCCGCATGCAAGTGTTTCTATTGTGGAATACACCCTACAAACTGAGAACGTCTCGCTGAATATTGGATGCGTTCACGTGCACAGTCCGCAGCAGCAGTGGTAGTCCTCAATGGCTATTTACGTGCCGAGGGAGATAAATTTTTAAAAATCACCCACCGGGAGCGAATCCGACCAATCTAAGGGTTAAGTTATTTCGATAATGAAACACAAAACAGAATTTAAATAGACCGGTTCCCACAGTGGATTGGTCTCGATTCTAATTCTATCTCCCTCTCTGCCGAATTATGAGACTAATATTTTTTTGAACTACTAGAGACTTCTAGAACACGAAAGGACACATGTCAGCAGGAGCGAGAAACTTCGGACGGACGAAACAATTTTTTGATCGGAAGGGTATCGCACGACGGTAGAGCAGTCTGACCTCTTATCCCTTGTTGACTGATTGTTGTCAAATGATTTAATCAGGGTACTAGAGAGTTTTAGTGCACATGAAGGCGCATGGAAAAAGTAGCCAGAAGCTTCAGAAATCGAGAATAATTTTTTTTTTCTGATAAGTATTCCATACACCAGTCGAGCAGTGTGATTTCTCATTCCTTGCCGATTTATTTTTGTCCAATATATGTTTTTAAAATACTGGAGAGTTCACCTATACATAAAGACGTACGTGAGAAATAGCCAAAGGCTTCAGGCACGCGAAACAATTTTTGTCTATTCAAGCCCCGAAACACAACAATCAAGCGGTGGTATCTTTCCCCTCTTGATGACTTTTCATTGTCTAGCACTTCTTTACAGTACTGGACAATTATAGTACACACAAAAAGATGACGGAGAAGTAGCTATAAGCTTGAGAGGCGCGAAATAATTTTTTACATGAATCTTGAACGATACAACAATCGAGTAGTGTCAGCTGTTATCCCGTGACGACGTATTGTTATGAAATATTTTTTTACGGTACTGCAAACTTCTCTTAAATATGAAAACATATGTGAGAAGTAACCCGAAGCTTCAGACACGGGAAATCATTTGTTATATTAAACCTGTACCACGCAACAGTCGAGAAGACTCACTTCTCATGCCTGGGCAATTTATTGTTGTCCAGTATTATTTCTGAATTCCTGAAGATTTCTAGAACGCATACAAACAGATGTAAAATGTCGGCCGAATAATCAGGCACACGCATTTTTTTTTGCTACGAGGTGAACAATACAACATTTGATTTGTGATCTATCTCCTTCTCTGCCGATTTATTGAGACTAATATTTTTGTTCAACTACTAGCGACTTTTCGTGCACAAAAGAACTAATGTCAGACGGAGCCAGAAACTTCGGACGCACGAAATAATATTTTTGATCGAAACTGCACCATACGACGTTGCAGCAGCCTGACCTCTATCCATTGACGACTGGTTTTGTTCTAATGATTTATTTGGCATAATAGAGAGTTTCAGTATACATAAAGACACATGCAAGAAGTAGCCAGAAGCTTCAGAAATCGAGAATGATTTTTTTCTGGAAAGTATTCCATACAACAGTCGAGCAGTGTGATTTTTCATCCCTTGCCGAATAATTGATGTCCAACATTTGTTTTTACAATACTGGAGAGTTCTCCGACGCATAGAGACGTATGTGAGAAGTAGCCGAAAGCTTCAGACACGCGAAAAAATTTTGTCAATTCGAGCCCCGCCACACAACAATCGAGCGGTGGTACCTTTCCTCCCGCGATTACTTATCGATGTCTAGCACGTACTTACAGTACGAGAGAGTTACGGTACACACAGAAGGATGGCTGAGAAGTAGCCATAAGCTTAAGAGGCGGGAATAATTTTTTTTATAATGGAAGTTGTCCGGTACAATAATCGAGCAGTGTTCTAGGGAACACATTCAAGAAAAAAAATAATTTTCGATTACTGAAGCTTCTGGCTACGTCTTCCAAGTGTCTTTATGTGTACTGAAACTCTCTTGTATGCTAAATAAATCATTAGAACAAAACCAGTCATCAATGGATGAGAGGTCAGACTGCTGTAACGTCGTATGGTACACCTGCGATAAAAAAATGTATTTCCTGCGTCGTAAGTTTCTGGCTCCGTCTAACATTAGTTCTTTCGTGTACTGTAAATGTTGTACTGTACTACACCTCGTGGCAAAAAAAAAAATTGCGTGTGCCTGAATATTTTGCCAACTTTTGAGATCTATGTGTACGTGTACTAGAACTCTGCAGAAATTCCGAAAAAAATACTGGACAACAATAAATTGGCCAGGCACGCGAGGTGAGACTTCTCAATTGTTGCAGAGTACAAGTTTAATAAAATAAAAAATAAAAAAGGATTTCCCGTATCTGAAGCTTCTAGTTACTTCTCACATATGTTTTTATATGGACGAGAACTTTGCGGCACCGTAAAAAAATATTAGACAACAATAGGTCATCGAGGGATGACAGGTGAGACTGCTCGATTATTTTGCCGTACAGCTTCAATGAAAAAAAATATTTCGTGCCTCTCAAGCTTATGGCTGCTTTTCTGTGATCTTTCAGTGTATACTCTAACTCTCTAGTACTGTAGAGAAGTGCTAGACAGCGAGAAGTCATCAAAGAAGGGAAGGTACCCCTCCTCGAATGGTGTGTGGTGAGGCTTGAAAAAAAAAAAATCGTGTGTCTGAAGCTCTTGGCTACTTCTCACATACGTCTTTATGTATAGGAGAACTCGCTAGTACTTTTAATACAAATATTGGACAAGAATGAATCGGCAAGGAATGAGAAATCACACTGCTGGACTGTTGTATGGAATACTTTCCAGAAAAAAATCATTCTCGATTTCTGAAGCTTCTGGCTGCTTCTTCCATGTGTCTGTATGTGTACTGAAACTCTCTAGTATGCCAAATAAATGATGAGAACAAAACCAGTCATCAATGGATGAGAGGCCAGGCTGCTGTAACGTCGTACGATGCAGTTTCGATAAAAAATATTATTTCGTGCGTGCGAAGTTTCTGGCTCCGTCTGACATTAGTTCTTTCGTATACTAAAAGTCGATAGTAGTTGAAAAAAAATATTAGCCCCAATAAATCGGCAGAGAGGGAGATAGAACAAGAATCGAATGTTGTATGGCACAGGAATAATGAAAAAAATCCATTTCCCGTGTCCGAAGCTTCTATTTACTTCTCACATATGTTTTTATATGTGCGAGACCTTCCTCGTACTGTAAAAAAAAAATATTAGACTACAATAAGTCATCGAGGGATGACAGGTGACACTGCTCGATCGTTCTACCGTACAACTTGCATGAAAAAAAAATATATTTCACGCGTCTCAAGCTTACGGCTACTTCTCAGCCATCTTTCTGTGCGTACTGTAACTCTTCAGTACTGTAAGGAAGTGCTAGACAACGAGAAGTGATAAAGGAAAAGAACGTACCACTGCTCGAATGCTGTGTGGTGGAGCTTGAATGAAAAAAATTGTCTCGTGTGTCCGAAGATATTGGCTACTTCTCATATACGTCTTTATATGTTGGAGAACTAGGCAGTATTTTAAAAACAAATATTGGACAACAGTAAAGCAGTGAGGCATGACAAATCACACTCCTCGACTGATCTATGGAACATTTTTCAGAAAACGATCATTCGCGATTCCTGAAGCATCTGGCTACTTCTTCCCGGGGTCTTTATGTGGATTAAAACTCTCCAGTATGCTAAAAAAATCAAAAGAACAAAACCAGTCATGAATGGATGAGAGGTCAGACCGCTGCAACGTCGTATGATACACTTCCGATAAAAAATCTTACTTCGTGCGTCCGAAGTTTCTGGCTCTGTCTGACATTAGTTCTTTCGTGTACTAAAAGTCGCTAGTAGTTGAAAAAAAATATTAGTTTTAATGAATCGGCAGAGAAGGAGACAGATAAAAAATCAAATATTGTATTGTACACCTCGTAGCAAAAAAAAGCGTGTGCCCGAATAATCTGGCTACTTTTTACATTTGTTTATATGCGTACGAGGACTCTCGAGAAACTGAGAAAAAATACTGGACAATAATGAATGGTCCAGGCATGAGAGGTGAGTGTTCTCGATTGCTGCGTGATACATATTTAGTAAAAAAAATATGATTTCCCGTGTCCGTAGCTTCTAGTTACTTCTCACATATGTTTTTATATGTACGAGAACTGTCTCGTACTGTAAATCAATATTAGACAACAATAAGTAATCAAGGGGTGACAGGTGACACTGCTCGATTGTTTTACCGTACAACTTCTATGAAAAAAAATATATTTCGCTCCTCTCTAGCTTCTGGCAACTTCTCAGCCATCGTTCTGTGTGTACGATAACTCTAGTACTGTAAACACGAGCTAGACAACGATAAGTCATCAAGGGAGGAAAGGTACCACTGCTCGATTGCTGTGCGATGGGACTTGAATGAAAAAATTGTTTCGTGGGTCTGAAGCTTTTGGCTACTTCTCACATACCTTATGTGTAGGAGAACTCGCGAGTATTCAAAGAAAATATTGGACAATAATGAATCGGCAAGGAAGGAGAAACCACACTGCTCGACTGTTCTATGGAAAACTTTCCAGAAAAAAATCATTCTCGATTTCGGAAGGTCCTGGCTACTTCTTTCATGTGTCTTTATGTGTATTGGAAATCTCCAGTATGCTAAATAAATCATTCGAACAACACAAGTCGTCAATGGATGAGAGGCCAGGCTGCTGTAACGTCGTATCGTACACTTTCGATCAAAAATACTATTTCGTGGGTCCGAAGTTTCTGGCTCTGTCTGACATTAGTTCTTTTGTGTACTGAAAATGGCTAGTAGGTGAAAAAAAATATTAGTCTCCATAAATCGGCAGAGAAGTAGATAGATAAAAAATCAAATGTTGCATTGAACACCTCGTAGCAACAAAAAATTGCGTGTGCCCGAATAATCTGGCCACTTTTTACATTTGTTTGTATGCGTACTAGAACTCTCGATAAATTCGGAAAAATACTGGACAACAACCAGGCATGAGAGGTGGTACCTCTCGTGTGTTGCGTGATACAGATTGAATTGAAGAACAATGATTTCCCGTGTCTGAAGCTTCTAGTTACTTCTCACATATGTTTTTATATGTACGGGAACTGTCTCGTATTGTCGAATAATATTAGACAATAATGAGTCATCAAGGGGTGACCGGGGACACTGCTCGATTGTTTTCCCGTACTTCTTCTAGGAAAAAAAAAATATTTCGCTCCTCGCAAGCTTCTGGCAACTTCTTAGCCATTGTTCTGTGTGTACGGTAACGCTCTTGTACTGTAAATACTAGCTAGACAACGAGAAGTCATCAAGGGAGGAAAGGTACCTCTGCTCGATTGCTGTGCGGTGGAGCTTGAATAAAAAAATGTTTTTGTGCATCTAAAGCTTTGGCTACTTCTCACATACCTTTTTATGTGCAGGAAAACTCGCGAGTATGTTGAAAAAATATTGGACAACAACGAATCGGCACGGGATGAGAAATCACACCGCTCGACTGTTCTATGGAAAACTTTCCAGAAAAAAATCATTCTCGATTTCGGAAGGTCCTCGCTACTTCTTTCATGTGTCTTTATGCGTATTGGAACTCTCCAGTATGCTAAATAACTCATTCGAAGAAGACAAGTCATCAATGGTTGAGAGGTCAGGCTGCGG
>OZ023312.1:62520733-62562962 GCA_964007375.1 Ophion obscuratus | reverse complement strand
AGTAAAGAGTGTAGAGAAGTGCTAGACAACGAGAAGTCGTCAAGGGAAGAACGGTACCGCTGCTCGATTGTTGCGTGCTGGGGCTTTAATTAAAACGAATTGTTCTTGTGTCTGAAGCTTTTGGCTACTCCTCAGATACGTCTTGTGACGTGGCAAATCTGCGCACGTCACAAAGTAAGGCTGGGCAGGGTGAGATGGCATTTTTCGACGGTGAAAACCCCTCTCTGTGGTCCAACAGCACGCTCCGTTAATCGCGCTACTCTTCTATATATTTTATGTTATTTCGATCCCCAAAACTTTTCATGTACTACCATGAGCGAACGAAGACGTCTGAAGTCTTATCTAAGGAAAAGAGCGGGAAAAGTCATGGCGAGTAATTGGCGAGGCAGATCGAGCGTCGGACATGTAGAGATCCATCCTCCAGATCGACCTTCCGGCGACGGGTTGCCGGCTCGAAGCCTCACTCCAAACCGTCATACTCACGGTAACGACCCCGTGTATCGCCTCGGAGGTATAACAAAGGTAATTGAAGAGCTACGCGAGATAGCCTTACCACCTGGCGAGCGCCACCTGTACCGCCTGGGTTAGCGTCGCGATTTCAAATTAATCGGCGTGAACCGCGATCGAGAAGGCGTAGGGACACCCATGAGTAGGTGAGGGGTGAGGGCCGGAGCCCGCGTCTGTGAAGGCGATACAAAAACGGGGAAGGCACTCTGTTCTCACCCGTCATCGAGGGAAGGTGTCATCTGCCCTGCCACGCCAAAGCCTGACGAGAAATCGACGCTACCCACTTCAAAGGACGAATCTGAGGGAATCCCGGCCGTCGTCTCGCAGATAAAACCGGTAGGACGGTCGCGTCGCTCGTTTCGTTTCAAGAGTTTGTGGGGAATAGTAGATTAGCGAAATATTTTGATTATTCGAAACTTGTGCGAGTAGAGCGATATCGTTGCGGCGGAAATCGTAGTGGAGTGGGTTACAAAAAAAGGAGAAATTTAAATAAAAATAATAAAAATCATCACGCCAGAAGATCGCGCGGCGTTCCTTTCGATTGTCCGGGATATTAGTAGAAACCGCCGCGAGGGGCTTATCGTATAAATACTTGAGACAGAGCCCGATTCTTTTTTTTTGTTTGTTGTGAATGGTGCATGCACGAAAGGGTGGCTGAACTTTTAATTGTGTTAATAGAGGAAAATTGTCGCGAAAACCGTAATACGCACTTCGTGCAATTGTGAAAACCCGTCAATAAATGTGATTTCACGAGTGTGAACGACAGAGATCGTTGTAATCGGATTAAATTAACGCGTCGCCTACGTCCCCCCCCCCTCTACCGTGTAGAACGAGTCGGAGACAGCCGGGGCACGACAGCCGTTCTGCGAGTGCCTTATAAATTTCGTCACGAGAAAACTCGTGGCTGGCGCCCAGCTCACTCGCGGAAATCGGCGAATTTGTGGGGAAATAAAATATCACGGGCTGGAACCAGACGAGATCCCGTGGCGAAATATTCGGTCACAGTCTTTATGTGTAGGAGAACTCGCCAGTATTTCAAAAACATATATTGGACAACAATGAGTCAGCAAGGAATGAGAAATCTAACTGCTCGACTGTTGTATGGAACACTTTCCAGAAAAAAAACATTCTGTATTTCTGAAGCGTCTGGCTACTTTTTCCATGCGTCTTCATGTGCTCTGAAACTCTCTAGTACGCAAAATAAATCATTAGACAACAGTCAGTCCACAATTGATGAGCGGTAAGACTGAAGGACCGTCGTGTGATGTACGTCCGATCAAAAAAATTATTTCGTGCGTCCTAAGTTTTTGGCTCCGTCTGACATATTTTCTTTCGTGTTCTAAGAGTCGCTAGCAGTTAAAACAAAATGGTAGTCTCAATGAATCGGGAGTGAGGGAGACAGAACAAGAATCAAATGGTGTACGGTACAAGTTTAATTTTAAAAAAAAGTCGATTTCCCGTGGCTAAAGGTTCCACTTACTTTTCACATATGTTTTAATATGTACGAGAACTTTGTGGTAAAGTTAAAAAAATATTAGACAACAATAGGTCATCAAGGGATGACAGGTGACACTGGTCGATTGTTCTACCGTACAGCTGTAATGAAAACAAATATTTCACGCCTCTCAAGCTTATGGCTACTTCTTTCTCATCTTTCTGCGTGTACTGTAACTATCTAGTACTGTAGAGAAGTGCTAGACAACGAGAAGTCATCAAAGGAGGAAAGGTACCGCTCCTCGATTGATGTGTGGTGGGGCTTGAATAAAGATAAAAAATTCATGTGTTTGAAGCTTTTGGCCACTTCTCACATACGTGTGGGAGAGCTAGCTAGTATTTCTAAACCAAATACTGGACAACAATGAATCGCCAAGGGATGAGAGAAATGACACTGCTTGACTGTTTTATAGAATACTTTCCGGAAACAAATAATTCTGTATTTCTGAAGCGTCTGGCTACTTCTTCCAAGTGCCTCCATGTGTACTGAAACTCTTTAGTATGGTAAATAAATCCTTAGACAACAATCAGTCAACAAGGGATGAGAGGTCGGACAGGTGTCCCGTCCTGTGATATACTTCCGATCCAAAAAATAATTTCGTGCATCCGAAGTGCTTGGCTCCTTTTGACATCTGTTCTTGCGCGTTCTACAAGTCTCCAGTAGTTGAAAAAAAATATTAGTCGCAATAAAGCGGCAGAGAATGAGGTAGAACAAGAATCGAATGTTGTATGATACAGGTTTAATAAAAAAAAACCGATTTCCCGTGTCTGAAGCTTCGAGTTACTTCTCACATATGTGTTTATATGTACGAGACCTTCATCGTACTATAAAAAAAATATTGGACAACAATAAGCCATTAAAGGATGACAGGTGATACTGCTCGATTGTTTTACAGTACAACTTCCTTGAAAAAAATTATTCCGCGCCTCTCAAGCTTATGACTACTTCTCAGCCATCTTTTTGTGTGTACTGTAATTCTCCAGTACTGTAATGTAGTGCTAGACAAAGACAAGTGATCCAGGGAGGAAGAGTACCACTGCTCGATTAGAAAGTGGTGGAGGTTGAATAAAAAAAATAAAAAATTGTTTCGTCCGTCTGAAATTTTTGGCTACTTCTCATATACGTCTATATGTGTAGCAGAAATCGCCAGTATTTCAAAAACAAATATTGGACAACAATGAATCGGCGAGGGATGAGAAATCACAGTGCTCGACTATTCTATGGTACACTGTCCAGAAAAGAATCATTCTCGATTTCAGAATCTTCTGGCTACTTCTTCCATGTGTCTTTATGTGTACTGAAACTCTCTAGTACGCTAAAGAAATCATTAGACAACAACCAGTCATCAAGGGATGAGAGGTCACTAGTACTAAACGTCGCTAGTAGTTGAAAAAAAATATTAGTTTCAACAAATCGGCGGAGAAAGAGATGGATAAAAATAAAATGTTGTAGTGTACACCTCGTAGCAAAAAAATTGCGTGTGCCTGAATATTTTGCCGACTTTTTAGATCTATTTATATGCGTACTAGAACTCTCTAGGAATTCCGAAAAACTACTGAACAACAATAAATTATCGAGGCATGAGTGGTGAGACCACTCGATTGTTGCATGGTACAAGTTTAATAAAAATTTAAAAAATGCTTCCCCGTTTCTGACGCTTCTAGTTATTTTTGACATGTGTTTTTATATGTACGAGAACTTTGCGGTACCGTAAAAAAATATTAAAGAACAATAGGTCATCAAGGGATGACAGGTGACACTGTTCGATTGTTCTACCGTACAACTTGCATGAAAAGAATTATTTCACGCGTCGCCAGCTTATGGCTACTTCTCAGCCATCCGTCTGTGTGTATTGTAACCCTCCAGTAGTGTAAGGAAGTGCTCGACAACGAGAAGCGATCAAGGACAGGAACGTACCACTGCTCGATTATTGTGTGGTGGAGCTTGAATGAAAAAAATTGTTTCGCGTGTCTGAAGCAAATGGCTACTTCTCATATACGTCGTAAGGAGACCACTCGATTAAGACCACTCGATTGTTGCATGGTACAAGTTTATTAAAAATAAAAAATAAACGCTTTCCCGTTTCCGAAGCTTCTAGTTATGTCTGACATGTGTTTTTATATGTACGAGAACTGTGCGGTACCGTAAAAAAATATTAAAGAACAATAGGTCATCAAGGGATGAAAGGTGACACTGCTCGATTGTTCTACCGTACAACTTGCATGAAAATAATTATTTCACGCGTCGCCAGCTTATGGCTACTTCTCAGACATCCGTCTGTGCGTACTGTAACTCTCCAGTAGTGTAAGGAAGTGCTCGACAACGAGAAGCGATCAAGGACAGGAATGTACCACTGCTCGATTGCTGTGTGGTGGAGCTTGAATAAAAAAATTGTTTCGTGCATCTAAAGCTTTTGGCTACTTCTCACATACCTTTGAATGTGCAGGAAAACTCGCGAATATGTAGAAAAAATATTGGACAACAATGAATCGGCACGGGATGAGAAATCACACCGCTCGACTGTTCTATGGAACACTTTCCAGATAATAATGATTCTCGATTTCTGAAGGTCCTGGCAACTCCTTTCACATCTCTTCATGTGTACTGGAACTCTCCAGTATGCTAAACAAATCATTAGAATAAGACCAGTCATCAATGGATGAGAGGTCAGTCTGCCGTAACGTCGTATGGTACACTTTCGATCAAAAATACTATTTCGTGCATCCGAAGTTTCTGGCTCCGTCTGACATTAGTTCTTTCGTGTACTGGAAGTCGCTAGTAGTTTAAGAAAATATCAGTCTCAATAAATCGGCAGAGAGGGAGATAGAACGAGAATCGAATGTTGTACGGTACAGGTATAATATTTAAAAAAATCGATTTCCCGTGTCCGAAGCTTCTAGTTACTTAACGCATATGTTTTGATATGTACGAGGCCTTCTTCGTACTGTAAAAAAAATATTGGTCAACAATAGGTCATCAAGGCATGACAGGTGACACTGCTTGATTGATGTACCTTACAACTTAAACGAAACAAATTATTTCGCGCCTCTCAAGCTTATAGCAACTTCTCTGTCATTCTTCCTTGTGTACTGTTTGTAACTTTCTAGTTCCGCTGGTCGATTGTTACCTGCTGAGGTTCGAATAAAAAAAATTGTTCGTGTGTCTGAAGCTTTTGGCTACTCCTGAAATACATCTTTATGTGTAGGAGAACTCGACAGTATTTCAAAAACAAATATTGGACAAAAATGAGTCGGCGAGGGACGAGAAATCACACTGCTCGACTGTTGTATGGAACACTGTCTAGAAAAAAATCATTCCATATTTCTGAAGCGTCTGGCTACTTTTTCCATGCGTCTTCATGTGCTCTGAAACTCTCTAATACGCAAAATAATTCATTAGACAACAATCAGTCCACAAGGGACGAGCGGTCAGACTGAAGTACAGTCGTGTAATGTAATTGCGATCAGAAAAATTATTTCGTGCGTCCTAAGTTTTTGGCTCGTTCTGACATATTTTCTTTCGTGTTCAAAAAGTCTCTAGTAGTGGAAAAAAAATAATAGTCTCAATGAATTGGCAGAGAGAGAGAGACAGAACAAGAATCGAATGTTGTATGGTACGAGTTTAATTTAAAAAAAATCGATTTCCCTTGTCTGAAGCTTCTAGTTAATTCTGACATATGTTTTCATATGTACGAGACGTTCATCGTACTGTAAAAAAAAAAAAATAGACAACAATAAGTCATCAAGGGATGACAGGTGACGCTGATCGATTGTTCTACCGTACAACTTCCATAAAAAAATTATTTCGCGACTCTTAAGCGTGTGTACGGTAACTCTCTAGTACTGTAAAGACGAGCTAGACAACAAGAAGTCATCAAGGGAGGAAAGGTACCACTGCTCGACTGTTGGGCGGTGGAGCTTGAACGAAAAACATTGTTTCCTGTGTCCAAAGCTTTTGGCTACTTCTCATATACGTCTTTATGTGTAGGAGAACTAGCCACTAGTTCAAAAACAAATATTGGACAACAATGAATCGGCAAGGGTTGAGACATCAGACTTCTCGACTGTTCTATGGAACACTTTCCGGAAAAAAATCATTCTCGAATTCTGAAGCTTCTGGCTACTTCTTCCACGTGTCTTTGTGTATACTGAAACTCTCCAGTACGCTAAATTAATGATTAGAACAAAACCAGACATGAATGGATGTGAGCTTGGGCTGCTGTAACGCCGTAGGGTACACTTTCGATCAAAAATAGTATTTCGTGCGTCCGAAGTATCTGGTTCCGGCTGACATTAGTTCTTTCGTGTACCAATAGTCGCTAATAGTTGAGAAAATACAAATATACTGATCACGATCAATCGACAGAGAAGGGGATAGCTCAAGAATCAAATGTTGTAATGTACACCTGGTAGAAAGAAAAATTGCGTGTGCCCGAATATTCTGGCCATTTTTTACATCTGTTTTTATGCGTACTAGAACCCGCGAGGAATTCAGAAAAAATACTAGACAACAATAAATGGTCCACGCATGAGAGGTGGGACATCTCTCTTGTTACATGGGACAGATTGAATAATAAAAAAAGATTTCCCGTGTCTGAAGCTTCTAGTTACCTCTCACATATATTCTTATATGTACGAGAACTTTCTCGTACTGTAGAAAAAATATTAGACAACGAGAAGTCATCAAGGGAGGAAAGGCTTCCACCACTGCTCGATTGTTGTGTAGTGGAGCTTGGCTAAAAAAAATTGTTTCTTCTGTCTGACGCTCATGGCTCCTCCTCACATACGTCTTTATATGTAGGAGAACTTGCCAGTATTTCAAAAGCAAATATTGGACAACAATAATTCGGCAAGGGATGAGAAATCACACTGCTCGACTGTTGTATGGAATACTTTCCAGATAAAAAATCATTCTGTATTTCTGAAGTTTCTTGCTACTCCTTCCGTGTGTCTTCATGTGCACTGAAACTCGCCAGTACGCTAAATATATAATTAGGTAATAAGCAGTCAACATGGGATGAGAGGTCAGAATGGTGTACCGTCGTGCGATACACTCCCTATCAAAAAAATTATTTCGTGCGCCCAAAGTATTTGGCTCCTTCCGACATTGGTTCTTTCGCGTTCTAGTAGTCTCTAGTAGTTGACAAAAAAATATAAGTATCAATAAATCGGCAGAGAGGGAGATAAAACATGAATCGAATGTTGTATAGTAAAGGTTGAATTAAAAAAATCGATTTCCCGTGTCTGAAGCTTCTAGTTACTTCTCACGTATGTTCATATATGTACGAGACATTCCTCGTACTGTACGAAAGATATTAGACAACCATGTCATCAAGGGATGAGAGGTGACACTACTCGATTGTTCTACCGTACAACATCCATGGAAAAAATTATTTCGCGCCTATCAAACTTATGGCTACTTCTCAGCCATCTTTCTGTGTGTACTGTATCTGTCCAGTATTGTACATAAGTGCTAGAAAGTGTTCCATAGAATAGTCGAGCAGTGTGATTTCTCATCCCGCGCCGATTCATTGTTGTCCAATATTTGTTTTTGAAATACTAGCGAGTTCTCCGACATATAAAGACGTATATGAGAAGGAGCCAAAAGCTTCAGACAGAAGAAACAATTCTTTTATCCAAGCTCCCCCACACAACAATCGAGCAGTGGTAGATGTCCTCCCTTGATCACTTCTCGTTGTCTCGTACTTCTTTACAGTACTGGAGAGTATCAGTACACGCAGAAAGATGACTGAGAAGTGGTCATACGCTTCTGAGGCGCGAGATAATTTTTTTCATGTAAGTTGTACGGTTATCAATCGAGCAGTGTCACCTGTCATCCCTTGATGACCCATTGCTACTTAATATTCTTTTTACGGTACTACAAAGTTCTCGTACATAAGAATACGTATGTCAGAATAATAGAAACTTCAGACACGGGGAATGATTTATATTTATTAAACCTGTACCATACAACAATCGAAAAGTCCCAACTTTGATGCCTGGACCATATATTGTCCAATATTTTTTTCTGAATTCCCCGAGAGTTCTAGTACGCTTACAAACAGATGTAAAAGGTGGCCAGAATAATCGGGCGCACGCAATTTTTTTTACTACGAGGTATCCATTTCAACATTTGATTTTTGAGATATCCCCTTCTCTTCTTATTAATGGTGACTAATTTTTTTTTTTTTTTTTTTTTCATCTACCAGCGCCTTTTGGTGCAGGAAAGAACTAATGTCAGACGGAGCCAGAATCTTCGGACGCACGAAATAAGACTATTAATCGGAGGTGTACCATATGACGTTACGTTTTTTTCTGGAAAGTATTCCATACAACAGTCTAACAGTGTGATTTCTCATCCCTTGCCGATTCATTGTTGTTCAATATTGGTTTTTACACTAGTGGCTAGTTCTCCTACACATATAGACGTATGTGAGAAGTAGCCAGAATCTTCGGACACAGGAAACCATTTTTTTCATTCAAGCTCCATCACACACAAAAAAACGTATGTGAGATGTATCTAGAAGCTTCAGACACTGGAAATCAGATGTTACTAAATTAAATCTGTAGCATGCAACAATCGAGAAGTTCCAGCTCTCATGCCGGGGCCATTTATTTTTGTCCAGTATTTTGTCTGAATTCCTCGAGCGTTCTAGTATGCATACATACAGATATAAAAAACTGGCCAGAATATTTGGGCACACGCAATTTTGTTTTGCTTCGAGGTGTACATTACAACATTCAATTTTTTATCCATCTCCTTCTCTGCCGATTTAGAGAGACGGATATTTTTTTTTTTTTTTCAACTGCCAGCGACCTTTAGTACACGAATAAACTAATGTCAGAACGAGCCAGACACTTCGGTCGCACGAAATAATACATTTGATCGAAAGTGTACCATAGGACGTTGCAGCAGCCTGACCTGTCATCCCTTGATGATTGGCTGTTGTCTAATGATTTAGCGTACTGGGGCGTTTCTGTACACACAAAGACACGTGGAAGTCACAGCCAGAAGATGCAGATATCGAGAATGATTTTTTTCTGGACAGTGTTCCATAGAACAGTCGAGCAATGTGATTTCTAATCCCTCGCCGATTCATTGTTGTGCAATATTTGTTTCCGAATTACCGGCGAGTTCTCCTGCGCATACAGACGTGTATGAGAAGCAGCCAAAAACTTCAGACACACGAAACCTTTTTTTTTAAATTCAAGCTCCACTACATAACTATCGAGCAGTGGTACTTTTCCTCCCTTGATCACTTCTCGTTGTCTAACACTCCTTTACAGTACTGGAGAGCTACAGTGCACACAGAAAGATGGCTAAGAAGTAGCCATAAGCTTGAAAGGCGCAAAATAATTTTTTTCATGGAAATTGTACGGTAGAACAATTGAGCAGTGTCACCTGTCATCCCCTGATGACTTATTGTTGTCTAATATTTCTTTCACAGTAAGACGATGGTCTCGTATATATAAAAACGTATGTGAGAAGTAACCAGAAGCTTCAGACACGGGAAATCAATTTTTTTTTGTTTTTATACCTGTACCAATCGACATACGATCCTTGTTATCTCTCCTTCTCTGCCGATTTATTGGGAATAATATTTGTTTTTCAATAACTAGAGATTTTTCAAACATGAAACAACCGATTGACAGAAGGAGCTACAAACTTCGGACGCACGAAATAATTTTTTTGATCGGAAGTGTATGACACGACGGTACAGCGGTCTGACCTCTCATACACGTCTGTATGCGCAGGAGAACTCGCCATAAATTTGGAAACAAATATCGCACAACAATGAATCGGCGAGGGATTAGAAATCACATTGTTCGACTGTTCTATGGAACACTGTACAGAAAAAAATCTTTCTCGATTTCTGAATCGTCTGGCTGTGACTTCCACATGTCTTTGTGTGTACAGAAATGCCACAGTACGCTAAATAAATCATTAGACAACAGCCAGTCATCAAGGGATGACAGGTCAGGCTGCTGCAACGTCATATAATACACTTTCGATCAAATGTATTATTTCGTGCGACCGAAGTATCTGGCTCGTTCTGACATTAGTTTTATCGTGTACTAGAGGTCGCTAGTAGGTGAAGAAAAATATATATATATTCGTCTCTATACGTCGGCAGAGAAGAAGATGGATAAAGAATTTAATGTTGTAATGTACACCTCATAGCAAAACAAAATTGCGTGTGCCAGAATATTCTGGCCACTTTTTACATCTGTATGTATGCGCATAGTAGAACGCTCGAGGAATTCAGACTAAATACTGGACAACAATGAATGGCCCCGGCATGAGAGGTGGGACTTCTCGATTGTTGCATGGTACAGATTTAATTTAAAAATATCTGGTTTCCCGTGTCTGAAGCTTCTCGATACTTCTCACATACGTTTTTTTGTGTGTGATGGAGCTTGAATGAAAAAAATTGTTTCGTGTGTCCGAAGCTTCTGGCTACTTCTCACGTACGTCTATATGTGTAGGAAAACTAGCCACTAGTGTAAAAACAAATATTGTATAACAATGAATCGGCAAGGGATGAGAAATCACACTGCTCGATTGGCGTATGGAATACTTTCAAGAAAAAAATAATTCTGTACTTCTGAAGCTCCTGGCTACTTCTTTCATGTGTCATTTTGTATACTGAAATGCTCCAGTATGCAAAGAAAATCATTAGAACAAAACCAGTCATCAACCGATGAGAGGTCAGACTGCTGTAACGTCGTATGGTACACTTTCGATTAAAAGTCTTATTTCTTGCGTCCGAAGATTCTGGCTCCGTCTGATATTAGTTCTTTCGTCTACCGATAGGCGCTAGTAGTTGAAAAAACAATTCATTCACCATTAATCAGCAGAGAAGGGGCTAGCCCAAAAATCAAATGTTGACATGTACACCTCGTAGCAAAGAAAATGGCGTGTGCCCGATTATTCTGGACACCTTTTACATCTGTTTGTATGCGTACTAGAACTCTCGGGGAATTCAGAAAAAAATACTGGACAACAATATATGGTCCAGGTATCAAAGTTGGGACTTTTCGATTGTTGCATGATACACGTTTAATAAATATAAATGATTCCCCGTGTCTGAAGTTTCTATAATTCTGACATACCTATTCATATGTACAAGAACTTTGTGGTACCGTAAAAAGAATGTTAAGTAGCAATGGGTCATCAAGGGATGACAGGTGACACTGCTGGATTTTTGAACAGTACAACTTCCATAAAAAAAATTATCTCGCGCCTCTGAAGCGTATGGCCACTTCTCAGCCATCTTTCTGCGTGTACTGTTACTATCCAGTACTGTAAAGAAGTGCTAGACAACGAGAAGTGATCAAGGGAAGAAAGGTACCATTGCTCGATTGTTGTGTGGTGGAGCTTGGATAAAAAAACTTGTTTCTTCTGTCTGAAGTTTTTGGCTCCGTCTCATATACGTTTTTATGTGTAGGAGAACTCGCCAATATTTGAAAAACAAATATTGGACAACAATGAATCGGCGGGCAATGAGAAATGACTGCTCAACTGTTCTATGGAACACTTTCTAGCACTTATGTACAATACTGGACAGTTACAGTACACACAGAAAGATGGCTGAGAAGTAGCCATAAGCTTGAGTAGCGCGAAATAATGTTTTCCATGGATGTTGTATGGTAGAACAATCGAGTAGTTTCACCTGTCATCCCTTGATGACTTATTGTTGTCTAATATCTTTTTTCCAGTACGAGGAATGTCTCGTACATATGAGAATATATGTGAGAAGTAACTAGAAGCTTCAGACACGGGAAATCGATTTTTTTTATTCAACCTGTACCATACAACATTCGATTCACGTTCTATCTTCCTCTCTGCCGATTTATTAATACTTATATTTTTTAGTCATCTACTAGAGACTATTAGAACGCGAAAGAACAGATGTCGGAAGGAGCCAAAAACTTCGGACGCACGAAATCATTTTTTTGATGGGAAGCGTATCGCACGACAGTACACCAGTCTGACCTCTCATCCCATGCTGACTGATTATTATCTAATTATATTTAGCGTACTGGAGAGTTTCAGTACACATGGAGGCACACGGAAGGAGTAGCAAGAAACTTCAGAAATGCAGAATGATGTTTTATCTGGAAAGTATTCCATACATCAGTCGAGCAGTGTGATTTCTCATCCCATGCCGAATCATTGTTGTCCAATAGTTGCCTTTGAAATGCTGGCAAGTTCTCCTACATATAAAGACGTATGTGAGAAGGAGCCATGAGCTTCAGACAGAAGAAACAATTTTTTTTAGCCAAGCTACACCACACAACAATCGAGCAGTAGCACCTTTCCTCCCTTGATGACTTCTCGTTGTCTAGCACGTCTTTACCGTACTAGGCACTTACCGGACACCCAGAAGATGAGAGAAGCGATTTCTTTTTTTTCATGCAAGTTGTGCGGTAGGACAATCGAGCACTGTCACCAGACACTCCTTGATGACTTATTGTTGTCTAATATTTTTTCTACAGTACGAGAAAGTTCTCGTACATATAAGAACACATGTGAGAGGTAACTAGAAGCGTCAGACACGGGAAATCATATTTTATTATTCAATCTGTCCCATGTAACAAGCGAGAAGTCCCACCTCTCATGCCTGGACCATTTATTGTTGCCCAGTATTTTTTCTGAATTCCTCGAGGATTCTAATACGCATAAAAACAGATGTAAAAAGTGGCCAGAATATTCGGGCACACACAATTTTTCTTTCTACCAGGCGTACATTTCTACATTTGATTCTTGAGCTATCCCCTTCTCCGTCGATTGATCGTGATGAATATATTTTTCTTTTCTCAACTATTAGCGACTTCTGGTACACGAAAGAACTAATGTCAGCCGGAGCCAGAAACTTCGCACGCACAAAATAATATGTTTGATCGAAAGTGTACCGTCCGACGTTACAGCAGCCCGACCTCACATCCATTGATGTCTGGTTTTGTTCTAATAATTAATTTAGCGCACTGGAGAGTTTCAGTTTACATAAAGATACATGGAAGAAGTAGCCAGAAGCTTCAGAAATCGAGACTGATTTTTTTCCGGAAAGTGTTCCATAGAACAGTCGAGAAGTGTGATTTCTCAACCCCTGCCGATTCATTGTTCTACAATATTTGTTTTTGAACTAATGGCTAGTTTTCCTACATATACAGACGTAGATGAGAAGTAGCCAAAAGCTTTGGGCACAGGAAACATTTTTTTTTGTTCAAGCTCCACCGCACAACAATCGAGCAGTGGTACCGTTCTTCCCTTGATGACTTCTTATTGTCTAGCTCGTCTTTACAGTACTAGAGAGTTACCGTACAGACGCTTAAGAGGGGCGAAATAATTTTTTTATGCAAGTTATACGGTAGATCAATCGATCAGTGTCACCTGTCATTCCTTGATGACTTATTGTTGTCTGTTTTTTTTTACAGTGCCATGAAGGTCTCGTACATATAAAAACATATGTCAGAAGTAACTAGAAGCTTCCGACAAGGGAAATCGATTTTTTTAAAATTAAACTCGTTCCATACAACATTCGATGCTTGTTCTGTCTCCCTCTCTGCCGATTCATTGAGACTATTTTATTTCCACTACTAGAGACTTTTTTAACACGAAATAAAAGATGTCAGAAGAAGCCAAAAACTTAGGACGCACGACATAATTTTTCTGATCGGAAGTACATTACCCGAGGGTATTGCAGTCTGACCGCTCGTCCCTTGTGGACTGATTGTTGTCTAATGATTTATTTAGCGTACTAGAGAGTTTCAGAGCACATGAAGATTTCATTTCTATACAGTGTTCCATACAACAGACGAGCAGTGTGATTTCTCGTCCCTCGCCGACTCATTGTTGTCCAATATTTGTTTTTGAAATACTGGCGAGTTCTCCTACACATAAAGACGTATTTCAGGAGTAGCCAAAAGCTTCAGACACACGAACAATTTTTTTTATTCGAACCCCACCAGGCAACAATCGACCAGCGGAACTAGAAAGTTACATACAGTACACAAGGAAGAATGACAGAGAAGTTGCTATAAGCTTGAGAGGCGCGAAATAATCTGTTTGGTTTAAGTTGTAAGGTAGATCAATCGAGCAGTGTCACCTGTCATCCCTTGATGACCTATTGTTGTCCAATATTTTTTTTACAGTACGAAGAAGATCTCGTACATATCAAAACATATGCGTCAAGTAACTAGAAGCTTCGGACACGGGAAATCGATTTTTTTTTTATTATACCTGTACCGTACATCGATCGATTCTCGTTCTATCTCCCTCTCTGCCGATTTATTGAGACTGATATTCTTTCAACTACTAGCGACTTTCAGTACATGAAAGAACTAATGTCAGACGGAGCCAGAAACTTCGGACGCACGAAATAGTATTTTAGATCGAAAGTGTACCATACGACGTTACGGCAGACTGACCTCTCATCCATCGATGACTGGTCTTGTTCTAATGATTTATTTAGCATACTGGAGAGTTCCAGTACACATGAAGAGATATGACAGAAGTAGCCAGGACCTTCAGAAATCGAGAATCATTATGTTCTGGAAAATGTTCCATAGAACATTCGAGCGGTGTGATTTCTCATCCCGTGCCGATTCATTGTTCTCCAATATTGTTTCTATATACTCGCGAGTTTTCCTACACATAAAAAGGTATGTGAGAAGTAGCCAAAAGCTTTAGATGCACGAAACAATTTTTTTATTCAAGCTCCACCACACAGCAATCGAGCAGTGGTACCGTTCCTCCCTTGATGCCTTCTCGTTGTCTAGCTCGTATTTACAGTACAAGAGAGTTACCGTACACACAGAACAATGGCTAAGGTGTTGCCAGGAGCTTGAGAGGAGCGAAATATATTTTTTTTTTCATAGAAGGTGTATGGTAAAACAATCGAGCAATGTCACCGGTCACCCCTTGATGACTCATTATTGTCTAATATTATTCGACAATACGAGACAGTTCTCGTACATATAAAAACATATGTGAGAAGTAACTGGAAGCTTCAGACACGGGAAATCATTGTTATTAAATAAAATCTGTATCACGCAACACACGAACAGTACCACCTGTCATGCCTGGTTGTTGTCCAATATTTTTCTGAATTTATCGAGAGTTCTAGTACGCATACAAACAAATATAAAAAGTGGCCAGTTTGTTCGGGCACACGCAATTTTTTTGTTGCTACGAGGTGTACAATACAACATTAGATTTTTATCTGTCTACTTCTGTGCCGATTTATTGGAAATAATATTTTTTTCAATGACTAGCGACTTTTATTACACGAAAGAACTCAGACTCAGAACGATAGAACTCAGACTCAGACAGAAAGAACTCAGAAAGAAGTCAGACAGAGCCAGAATCATCGAACGCAGAAAGTAAGATTTTTTTTCGAAAGTGCTCCATACGACGTCACATCAGTCTAACTACTCCTTCACTGATGACTGGTTTTGTTGTAATGATTTATTGAGCATACCGAAGAGTTTCAGTACACATACGAAACCACGGAAGAAGTAGGCAGAAGCTTCAGAAGACGCGAATGACTGTTTTCTGAAACGTGATCCATAGATCAGTCGAGCAGTGTGACTTTTCATCGCTCGCAGCTTTACTACTGTCCAATATTTGATTTTAAAATTCTGGCAAGTTCTCCTACACCTTAAGACGTATATGAGAAATAGCCAATAGCTTCAGACACGCGAAACAATTTTTTTCATTCAAGCTCCACCACACAACAATCGAGCAGTGGTACGTTCCTGTCCTTGATCGCTTCTCGTTGTCGAGCACTTCCTTACACTACTGGAGAGTTACAGTACACACAGACGGATGGGTGAGAAGTAGCCATAAGCTGGCGACGCGTGAAATAATTCTTTTCATGCAAGTTGTACGGTAGAACAATCGAGCAGTGTCACCTGTCATCCCTTGTTGACCTATTGTTCTTTAATATTTTTTTACGGTACCGCAAAGTTCTCGTACATATAAAAACACATGTCAGAAATAACTAGAAGCTTCAGAAACGGAAAAGCATTTTTTTTATTTTTATTAAACTTGTACCATGCAACAATCGAGTGGTCTCACCACTCATGCCTCGATGATTTATTGTTGTTCAGTAATTTTTCTGAATTCCTGGAGAGTTCTAGTACGCATATAAATAGATCTGAAAAGTCGGCAGAATATTCCGGCACACGCATTTTTTTTGCTACGAGGTGTACCCTACAAGATTTTATTTTTATCCACCTTCTTCTCTGCCGATTTGTTGAAGCTAATATTTTTTTTCAACTACTAGCGACGTTTAGTACACGAAAGAACTAATGTCAGACAGAGTCAAAAACTTCGGACGCACGAAATATCATTTCTGTTCGAAACTGTACCATACGACGTTGCAGGAGCCTGACCTCTCATCCCTTGATGACTGGTTGTTGTCTTATGATTTCTTTAGTGTTCTAGAGAGTTTCAGTACACATAAAGACACATGGAAGAAGTAGCCAGAAGATTCTGAAATCGAGAATGATTCTTTTCTGGACAGTGTACCATAGAACAGTCAAGCACTGTGATTTCTCATCCCTCGCCGATTCATTGTTGTCCAATATTTGTTTTTGAAATACTGGCGAGTTCTGCTACACATATAGACGTGTATGAGAAGTAGCCAAAAATTTAAGACGGACGAAACAATTTTTAATTTTTTTGATTCAAGCTCCACCACTCCCGAATCGAGCAGTGGTACTCTTCCTCCCTTGATCACTTGTCTTTGTCTAGCACTACATTACAGTACTGGAGAATTATAGTACACACAAAAAGATGGCTGAGAAGTAGGCATGAGCTTGAGAGGCGCGGAATAATTTTTTTCATGGAAGTTGTACTGTAAAATAATCGAGCAGTATCACCTGTCATCCTTTAATGGCTTATTGTTGTCCAATATTTTTTTTATAGTACGAGGAAGGTCTCGTACATATAAACACATATGTGAGAAGTAACTCGAAGCTTCAGACACGGGAAATCGGTTTTTTTATTAAACCTGTACTATACAACAGTCGATTCTTGTTCGACCTCGCTCTCTTCCTATTTATTGCGACTAATATTGTAGAACACGCAAGAACAGATGTCAGCAGGAGCCAAGCACTTCGGACGCACGACATTTTTTTGGATCGGAAGTATATCACACGACGGGACACCGGTCCGACCTCTCACCCCTTGTTGACTGATTGTTATCTACCGATTTATTTACCGTACTAAAGAGTTTCAGTACACATGGAGACACATGGAAGAAGTAGCCAGAAGCTTCAGAAATACAGAATTATGTGTTTCCGGAAAGTATTCCATAAAACAGTCAAGCAGTGTGATTTCTCTCATCCCTTGCCGAGTCATTGTTGTCCAGTATTTGGTTTAGAAATACTAGCTAGTGCTCCCACACATAACAACGTATGTGAAAAGTATGCCAAGTACTTCAGACACACGAATTTTTTATCTTTTTTCAAGCTCCACCACACATCAATCGAGGAGAGCTACCTTTCAAGGGAGGAAAGGTACCGACCTTTCCTCCCTTGATGACTTCTCGTTGTCTAGCACTTCTCTACAGTACTAGAGAGTTACAGTACACACAGAAAGATGAGAAAGAACTAGCCATAAGCTTGAGAGGTGTGAAATATTTGTTTTCATTAAAGCTGTACGGTAGAACAATCGACCAGTGTCACCTGTCATCCCTTGATGACCTATTGTTGTCTAATATTTTTTTTCGGTACCACAAAGTTCTCGTCCATATAAAAACATATGTGAAAAGTAACTGAAACTTTTAGCCACGGGGAATCGACTTTTTTAAAAATTCAACTTGTACCGTACAACATTTGATTCTTGTTGTATCTCCCTCACTGCTGATTCATTGAGACTACCATTTTGTTTTAACTACTAGAGACTTTTAGAACACGAAAGGAAATATGTCAGAAGAAGCCAAAAACTTAGGACGCACGAAATAATTTTTTTGATCGGACGTACATCACACGACGGTACTTCAGTCTTACCGCTCATCAATTGTGGACTGACTGTTGTCTAATGATTTATTTAGCGTACTAGAGAGTTTCAGAACACATAAAGACGCATGGAAAATGTAGCCAGGCGCTTCAGAAATACAGAATGATTTTTTTCTGGAAAGTGTTCCATACAGCAGTCGAGCAGTGCGATTTCTCATCCCTTGCTGACTCATTGTTGTCCAATATTTGTTTTTGAAATACCGGCGAGTTCTCCTACACATAGAGACGTATCTGAGGAGTAGCTGAAAGCTTCAGACACAAGAACAATTTGTTTTATTCAAGCCCCAGCACGCAACAATCGAGCAGCGGTACCGTTCCTCCCTTGACGACTTCTCGTTGTCTAGCACTTCTCTACAGTACTAGAGAGTTACATACAGTACCCAAAGAAGGATGACAGAGAAGTTGCTATAAGCTTCAGAGGCGGGAAATCATTTGTTTCATTAAAGTTGTAAGGTAGATCAATCGAGCAGTGTCAGCTGGCATCCCTTGATGACCTTATATGTCCTAAGTTGTCTGGCATCCCTTGATGAACTAATATGACCTAAGTTGTCTAACATTTTTTTTGACAGTACAAGGTAGATCTCGTACATATAAAAACATATGTGTGAAGTAATTAGGAGCTTCGGACACGGGAAATCGATTTTTTTTCATTATCCCCCTTACCATACAACACTCGATTCTTGTTATGTCTCTCTCCCTCTCCCTCTCCCTCCCACTCTCGCTCTCTCTCTCTCTCTCTCTCTCTCTCTCTCTCTCTCTCTCTCTCTCTCTCTCTCTCTCTCTCTCTCTCTCTCTCTCTCTCTCTCTCTCTCTCTCTCTCTCTCTCGCTCTTTCTTCATAGAAGTATCATAGAAATTTCATAGAAGTTTCATAGAAGTTTCATAGAAGTTTCATAGAACCGTAGAAGTTGTACGGTAACACAATCGAGCAATGTCAGCTGTCACCCCTTGATGACTTATTGTTGACTAATATTGTTTTACAGTACGAGACAGTTCTCGTACATATAAAAACATATGTAAGAAGTAACTAGAAGCTACAGACACGGGAAATCATATTTTTTTACTAAATATGTATCACGCAACAATCGAGAAGACTCACCTCTCATGCCTGGACCATTCGTTGTTGTCCAGTATTTTTTCTGAGTTTCTCGAGAGTCCTCGTACGCATACAAACAAATGTAAAAAGTAGCCAGATTATTCGGGCACACTCTAATTTTTTTTTTGCTACGACATGTACAATACAACATTTGATTTTTTATCTGTCTCCTTCTCTGCCGATTCATTGAAACTACTCTTTTTTTCAACTACTAGCGACTTTTGGTCCACGAAAGAACCAATGTCAGACAGAGCCAGAAACTTCGGACGCACGAAGTAAGATTTTTGATCGGAAGTGGACCATACGACGTTGCAGCGGTCTGGCCTCTCATGCATTCATGACTGGTTTTGTTCTTTTGATTTATTTAGCATACTGGAGAGTTTTAATACACATAAAGACCCCGGGAAGAAGTAGCCATAAGCTTCAGGAATCGCGAATGATCGTTTTCTGAAAAGTGTTCCATAGATCAGTCGCGCAGTGTGATTTGTTATCCCTCGCTGCTTTACTGTTGTCCAATATTTGTTTTTAAAATACTGCCTAGTTCTCCTACATATAAAGACGTATATGGGAAGTAGCCAATAGCTTCAGACACAAGAGACAATTTTTTTTATTCAAGTTCCATCACACAGCAATCGAGCAGTAGGACGTTCCTTTCATCACTTCTCGTTGTCTAGCACTTCCTGACAGTACTGGAGAGTTACAGTACGCATAGACAGATGGCTGAGAAGTAGCCATAAGCTTGAGACGCGTGAAATAGTTTTTTTTTCATGCAAGTTGTACGGTAGAACGATCGAGCAGTGTCACCTGTCATGTCTCGATGACTTATTGTTGTCTAATATTTGTTTACAGTACGAGGAAGGTCTCGCACATATAAAAACATATGTGAGAAGTTACTAGAAGCTTCGGACACGGGAAATCGATTTTTTTTCATTATACCTGTACCATACAACATTCGATTCTTGTTCTATCTCCCTCTCTACCGATTTATTGAGGTTAATACTTTTTTCACCTACTAGCGCCTTCTAGTACACGAAAGAACTAATGTCAGACGGAGCCAGAAACTTCGCTCGCACGGAAAAATATTTTTTATCGAAACTGCATCATACGACGATACAGCAGCCTGGCCTCTCATCCATTGATGACTGGTTTGGTTCTAATGATTTATTTGGCATACTAGAGAGTTTCAGTACACATAAAGACACATGGAAGAAGCAGCCAGAAGCTTCAGAAATCGAGAATCATTGTTTTCTGGAGAGTATTCAAACAACAGTCGAGCAGTGTGATTTCTCATTCATTGCCGATTCATTGTTGTCCAATATTTGTATTAGAAGTACTAGCGAGTTCTCCTACACATTCAGACGTATGTGAGAAGTAGCCAAGAGCTTCAGACACACGATTTTTTTTTCAAGCCCCACCACACACCAATCGAGGAGGGGTACCTTTCCTCCCTTGATGACTTCTCGCTGTCTAGCACTTCTCTGCAGTACTAGAGAGTAAGAGTACATACAGAAAGATCACAGAAAAGCAGCCATCAGCTTGAGAGGCGCGAAATATTTTTTTTCATTGAACCTGTACGGTAGAATAATCGAGCAGTCTCACCTGTCATCCCTCGATGACCTATTGTTATCTAATATTTTTTTACGGTACCGAAAAGTTCTCGTACATATAAAAACATATGTGAAAAGTAACTAGAAGCTTCGGATACGGGAAATCTTTTTTATTTTTTATTCTATTAAACCTGTACCCTGCAACAATTCAGAAGTCTCAGCTCGCGTGCTTGGCCAATTTATTGTTGTCCAGTATTTTTTCGGAATTTCTGCAGAGTTCTAGTACACATACACATTGATCTCAAAAGTCGGCGAAATATTCAGGCACACGCTTTTTTTTTTTGCCACGAGGTGTAGTACAGTACAACATTTACAGTACACGAAAGAACTAATGTCAGACGGAGCCAGAAACTTACGACGCACGAAATAAACATTTTTTTCGGAAGTGTACCATACGACGTTACAGTAGTCTGACCTCTCATCCATTGATGACTGGTTTTGTTCTAACGATTTATTTAGCATACTAGAGAGTTTCAGTACACATAAAGACACATGGAAGAAGTAGCCAGGAGCTTCAGAAATCGAAAATTATTTTTTTTCTTGAATGTGTTCCATAGAACACTGCTCGATTATTGTACCGGACAACCTCCATTATAAAAAAAATTATTCCCGCCTCTCAAGCTTATGGCTACTTCTCAGCCATCCTTCTGTGTGTACCGTAAATCTCTCGTACTGTAACGACGTGCTAGACAACGATAAGTAATCACGGGAGGAAAGGTACCACTGCTCGTTTGTTGTGTGGCGGGGCTTGAATTAACAAATTTTTTTCTTGTGTCTGAAGCTTTCGACTACTTCTCACACATGTCTCTATGCGTCGGAGAACTCTCCAGTATTGCAAAAACAAATGTTGGACATTAATTATTCGGCAAGGGATGAGAAATCACACTGCTCGACTGTCGTCTGGAATACTTCCCAGAAAAAATTCATTCTCGATTTCTGAAGCTTCTGGCTACTTCTTCCATGTGTCTTTATGTATACTGAAACTTTCTATTATGCCAAATAAATCATTAGAACAAAACCAGTCATCAATGGATAGAGGTCAGGCTGCTGTAACGTCGTATGGTGCAGTTTCGATAAAAAATATTATTTCCTGCGTCCGAAGTTTCTGGCTCCGTCTGACATTAGTTCTTTCGTGGACTAAAAGTCGCTAGTAGTTGAACAAAAATATTAGTCTCAATAAATCGGCAGAGAAGGAGATAGATCACAAATCAAATGTTGTATTGTTCATCACGTAGCAAAAAAAATTGTGTGTGCCTGATTATTCGGCCGACTTTTTACATCTGTTTGTATGCGTACTAGAAATCTTCAGGAATTCAGAAAAAATACTGGACAACAATAAATTGCCCAGGCATGAGAGGTGAGTCTTCTCGACTGCTGCGTGGTACAGGTTTAATGTAAAACATGATTTCCCGTGTCTCAAGCTTCTAGTTACTTCTCACATATGTTTTCATATTTAAAAGAACTTTGCAGTACCGTAAAAAAGTATTTCATAACAATAGGTCGTCAAGGAATAACAGGTGACACTACTCGATTGTTGTATCGTTCAACGTTCACATAAAAAATTATTTCGCGCCTCTCAAGCTTATCGCTACTTCTCCGTCATCTTCTTGTGTGTACTATAATTATCCAGTACTGTAAAGAAGTGCTAGACAACGAAAAGTCATCAAGAGAGGAAAGATACCACAGCTTGATTGTTGTGCGGTGGGGCTTGAATAGAAAAAATTGTTTCGCGTGCCTGAAGCCTTTGGCTACTTCTCACGTACGTCTTTATGTGTAGGTGAACTCTCCAGTATTTCAAAAACATATATTGGACAAAAATAAATCGGCAAGGAATGAGAAATCACACTGCTCGACTGGTGTATGGAATACTTTTCAGAAAAAAAAAAATTGTTCTCGATTTCTGAAGCTTCTGGCTGTTTTTTCCATGCGCCTTCATGTGCACTAAAACTCTCTAGTACCCTGATTAAATCATTTGACAACAATCAGTCAACAAGGGATGAGAGGTCAGACTGCTCTACCATCGTGTGATACCCTTCGGATCAAAAAATTGTTTCGTCCGTCCGAAGTTTCTCGCTCCTGCAGACATGTATCCTTTCGTGTTCTAGAAGTCTCTAGCAGTTAAAAAAAATATTAGTCTCATAATTCGGCAGAGAGGGAGATAGAACAAGAATCGAGACCAATCCAATGTGGGAAACGGTCTATTTAAATTCCGTTTTGTGTTTCACTATCGAAATAACCCTCAGATTGTTCGGATTCGCTCCCAGTGGGTGATTTTTTAAAATGTATCTCCCCCGGCACGCAAATAGCCATTGAGGACTACTCCTGCTGCTGCGGACTATGCACGTGAACGAATCCAATGTTCAGCGAGGCGTTCTCAGTTTGTGGGATGTATTCCACAATAGAAACACTTGCAGCGGACTCTGATTCGTTCCCAGATGTAAAAGACGTCGATCCGAAGAGAGATTCACATGAGATTCGACGTTGATAAATACGCTCGTTTCGACCGTTTTTTTAAAATTGGATCGACAGGAATGCAATATGAAAAACGGTCTGTCAAAGCTCTGTTTTTTGTTTCGTTATCTGAATAACCTTCAGAGTTTTGGATTCGTTCCCTGTGAATGATTTTTAAAAATTCACCATCGTCGACCCGAAAAAAGCCACTACGGCAATGCCAACACTTGCACGGTACCTTCAAATGTGGAAAACACCAAATTATTGATCATTCTGTGCTTCATTTCTCTAGAAAATAAAGATGACGTATGCATTTAATTATCTGATCTTTGAACATCATCGCTGGCTCGGTAGTTTTACCGAGCCAGCGATTACAAGTCTCATGAATGTCAGCAACCTTCACGCTTTGGCCCGGAATTCATGGAGCGACAGACGACGAACCGGGAAATGTCACTTTCGCCGGCCTGTCACGAGTCTCGATCCCGATCGGTTGACAAGCCGACTAAGCGAATGCTACGATAAACGTCAAATCCCCGCGTCCTCATCTGTCAAACGATGCGTTTCTGCAGAACCTCAACGCGCGCTCTGAACTTGCCTACCGACGATGACAGAAAATAATAGCTGACGATACGCGAAACGTCAAACTGGCCGTGCGAGCGAGACAGATGCCTAGCTACCTTGTTCGCTACCTTCTACGTATCTCGCGCTCAGACGCGGCACTCGAGTGGCGTCGTCGCTAAGGGCAGACGGCAGCCCTACAACAATCAGCCGAACGCAAAAATTCTAATCGCTCCCATTTAAAAACTATTTGACGGAAAAAAAACCGCCTCAGCAGTTTTACTCGGGGGACCCTCCTGAACCCGTCAATTCCGGGTGGGTCACTTATTATGAAACACCCTGTATATACTTTCATACTTTTTGTAACGACGCCTCTGCGCGGTGTCGGGTGCAGCCGGCGCGAGCGCGGCCGGATGTGCCCTGTCGGGTTTTGCTGATCGAGGATCGCCTGATCGCGAAATCCGCCGATCGGGCACTCCATGGCCTGGGAGTTTTTGCCGTCCGACTCCGGGAGCGGACGAACATTTTCGGTGGACGTCGACAAAAACCCCCATCGAACCAGTGGCGAAGAAGCCTACCTCGGTTCGGTGGTGGTGAAATCAGTTAGTTCCGATCGGTCCACGGTTCGCTCCTGGAGTCGGATAAAAACTCCTAATATTAGGAGCACTCGCGGCGGTGTAGTAAGTCCAGGTTCATCACCTGGCGGATCCGCACAGAGGCGTCAGACTATATTAGCTTATTTATTATAATTTGACATTTTTATAATTTCGTTATTTTATTTACGGAGTGTTACGCGGTAACACTCTCCGCCGAAGGTACGAGCGAAAGATAGGGAGAACGAGTGTAGGACGGGGAATTTGTTCCCGTGTTAGAGCGTGAGGGTGTGTGTGAGAGAGGGTGCAACGCGAGGAAAACTGTCTCCGTGTAAGAGAGCGGGAGTGCACGTGTGACGAGACCGCGGGGAAAATTGTCCCCGCGCAACGCGGCCTACTGTAAGTAATTTCAATAAATCCTAAGATTATTTAGTTTGTTACCCCCAACCTCTTCGTTCATTATTCGTAACCTTATTTCCGATTGTGTCCGAAAACTACTTTCCCAAGTCCCACTAGCGAAGAGTGCCGGGCGCGTATGGGACGTGTGGCAAAATCCCAATATTGAACGGGAACCTTCAGAACCCGAATAAATAATACAAAATCGTCCCTTCAGGACGTAACACCTGCACATCGACGATAAGCTCCATGTTGACTGAAGTGGACGTGAATCATCGGCATGAATTTATACCAATTTTTTAACCCCACCACTGATTGGATTGTACTCGACAATACGATCATGGAGGATCATGCAGTATGCTGAAGTTTGTGGCGGAATATTATTTTCCAATTCGAACTCAAGACGCACGTCAACAGGGCCGGACTTGAGAGAATCGTTTTGCTTTGAACAGTCAATGATAATGAGGGGGGCTTTTTATAAAAATTCAATTCTGCTCAGCCATGATTCAGCCTCATTGTTGTAATAGGTCGGTTGAAAGTTTGCGTATATCTCGTAGAGCATATTGATTTTGATCAATGTTCAAATTCAAATTTCCATATGGAGAACATTGTGAGTTGAGGTATAATTTGATATCGCTCAGGTTACAATTATCAAAGTGGCTCGCATTTTGTTGTTACTTATTTATGCGCCCCGTCTGCAGCGCAAGTATGACATATCGTAGCATCTCCAGCTGATTCGAGGTTTTCACAGACCACACGTACTTAGAGGTCGCAGGCAGCAATGGATATTCATACAATTCCCTTGTTCGGAAACTCATGGAGATCGGTGCGTCTTTGGCGAGAAATTTTGACAGCTGAATTTTCCGCTGATCCGAGACTGTTACATACAGTACGAGCCATTCTATTTTATGTAATACGAGTTTATAGTCTTCGGGCGCTGTTTGTACAATGGCATTGACATCGGTCTTTGATCTCGTGAGAATCAACTAGTGCTTGGCATTTACAACAATTTTACGATGATCTTCGGCAAACCCGAGGAGCATGCTGAGCAGTATGCACACATAAAAGTTTCCCGATACATCTACAATTTGCTTGGTCTCTTCAACATCGAGCCATCCAGTGTTCTCGAGCATAGAGCTCTTAGCCAGTGAGAGAGATGAATATCCCTTAATTACTCTCTTAATGCCGACATTCTTAATACGATCGATTTCTATGGCATTCAACTCATATCGCACTTCCTCAAACAAATGACAAATGGCATTGCTGACGAGACTTGTAGCAGCGGTTGGCGTCCCATCACGCTTGGATAATTTCTCACATATGTGTAGGGAACTCTTGCTTGGCAGGATGGCGTGGTCTTGATGTTGGATAGCAATACGGATTTCATCGCTGTTATTGAAGGTTGAAGATGCATATGGCTGATGAGCGTGAATCTCGCAATGTATGATGGATTCATCAAAGACGACGGGCGTTTGAATGTTTACGATTTCTTCCGTTATTTCACGCAGCAGATGCACAGAGCACAGAATAAATAATTTTTTACACGCTTCCGCCACGAACTTTCAGACCCAAATTCTTCAAGAGAAGCACGTTTTGAGATGTTACCACTTTGAGCGCTGGCCGACGACTGATTGATTTCATCCATGGCCGTTTATTGTTATTGGAAGATCTATTGAAAACTATACCCATCACGACTTTATATGCAGGCGTATGGTGATTACTTCACCGCGGAAATTTAGCGAATCACTGTCTTGACCCACTATGCGAACCTGTATCGCGTCAATCGTTCGACTTGTCATTGGCAGATAAATTACGTAAGATGGGACTTCAATGATATTATAGCCCGATGGCACAGATGGAAAGAATTCGTGAATTGTGTGTACTTTTTGTCCGTTAATATATGCACCAGCGGTAATGTTGCACTCAACGCGTAAGGCGTTCACTTTGAGAATGGCTACTGGATTCGTGTCTTTTATTGGCTTCCGATTTGCGTGGCTTCCGATTTGCCTAGTAGATGTCCAATAGAATCTTTCGGTTCAAAATTTACATCATGATCACACTCGATCTCACTGCGTAGCGTATTATTATTGGGTTTAATGCTCATTTTCATGTTTTTACGCGAGAGCTCTGCTTGTACAAACGTCTCAATATCCTCTATTTCATAACTGCCCGTAGGGATCGTCAACCCCTCATCTCCCACGTAAAGTTTATCGTGCTCAACGTCGATGTTGGGAATAGAGTTGAAGGTTAACAATTTCACGAGACCGAAAATATGATTTTTGTGTGGCGAGAGTTCGATGGGTGGAGAGTATTGCGCCTCGAGTATGGACGGTGAACCAGATATGGGTAATGTTAAACTTTCATCCATGATTCTGGTAAATTGACAACTGAATTCTCCATATCATTTCCCCCCTATATATAGTGTATATTTGTCTTTGTGCTGCAATTGCTGACAAAGAAACTTGAGGCACAAATGTCCACATTCAATCGTATCATATTCCTGATATCCAGTATAATTATAATTTACGCTACCAACACGAAAATATCTCACGAGCTCGGATGGTGGTGGAAGATTGCCGAAACTATCAAAGTGCATGACTTTCAATCCAGTCTTTTTGTAAGCGATCCAGTGCGTTCCAGGACCAACAAGTTCATTCACATTTAAAATTGCTGCTTCACATTTGAGAGGTCCGCTCGCTGGCAAATTGTCGCGCATGTAAACTCCACGAAAATGTGGAATCTTTAGAATTTTCGCATATTTGAGTAGGTCGCGGTCGGTGAGGGGTCGGTGTGGTAGCGATACTTGTAGTTTTTTTGCTTGATGTGAAGGCCCAGTCCCTGCTTGTATGGTTTCAGATGTAGACCTTTACCTAATGCAATCGCTTCAATTGTCCGATTATGACGCTTACTTTCATCTAATTCACGCTTAGCTGCTTGAGCACCATTTACGGTTTTAGCTATACTAGCTGCACCACCAGCGCATCTTATGCGGATCTTTAATAATCTTATGCGGTCTTCTTTGCAGCGCCAATTATCTTTTTTAAATAAACGCCACACTTGTGGGTCTTTATCCCCATGCCAAATTTTCTCTTTGTCTTAGTATTTGCCACACTAGCCACACGATACTAGCGTCTCTCGCGGTAACACGTTACCGAGCCTGTTCAGCCAACACTTTATCGACCAAATGTCTCGCCTCAAGATTATCCGGATTTTTCGAATACGCAATGTCGTGTGGTTTGCAAGCCGTATCGAATGGATTAATGCCCGGATCACCACGAGCAAGGCGCTTGGCCAACTTTGTACCTGGTCTACAATACTGATACCCCGGCAGATGTAGTTCAATGGGGAGTTTGTTGATTAGGCGATTGACCAAACCTTTACCATTCTTCCCATGTACAATCATGTCTAAAGACACTCGCTACTGACGGATAATCCCAATAAGAATCCTATTTATATGATTTCATCGTTAGTCGTGTGTGAGATGACGTCCAAGAAGCAAACTATCGAAGGAGGACTTCCCGTGATAAATTTCGATGAGTTTGTCGCAGATGGCGGGAGGAAGAAGAAACAAAAACGTCATGGGAATTTATTGTCGGATAGCATACATGCATTGTTTTGCAGTCCATCAGATTGTGGGAAAACCAACGTTTTGCTCACTCTCATCATCCATCCGAATGATGTGAGATTTGAGAACATTTACTTGTGTTCCAAATCACTGAAGTAGCCAAAGTATATGCTGCTCGAACTCCTACTCGAACCTGTGAGTGGAGTTGAATATCATCCATTCGAGGCGCATGAACAAATGATAGCACCAAGTGATGCACGATCCAACTCTATATTCATCTTTGATGACATAGCATGCGAAAAGCAGGATAATGTTCGGGCCTTCTCTTCCATGGGACGACACGAGATTGTTGACAGTTTCTATCCTTGTCAGACGTACACTCGTATCCCAAAACATCTCGTGAGGGATAATGCAAATTTCGTGGTGCTTTTCAAGCAGGATGATATGAATCTTAAACATGTCTACAACGATCATGTTAATACGGATATGACTTATGCGTGCTTTAAAAACATGTGCATGAAATGCTGGAGTTCCGAAAAGTATGCATTTATCACGATTGACAAGGATAGCGGTAATCATGATGGTCGATTTAGACAAGGTTCTGATTTTTTTCTCAACATTAATAAATGCCTCATTGCTGGTAGTTGAAGAGACAGTATTGCGCATGCCGTGGTAGTGACAACATGAAGAGCGAACAATTGTTGCGAGAAAAAGATGTATTGCGTGAATTGCCAAGGCAAGCGATGCAATCAGACGAAAGCATCTTATGATGAAAATTGGGAAAGATGGCGATGAGCAGAGAATGGAAGATGTCTTTAAGCCTATAGTGGGGCCACTGAAGAAATTGGTGTCGTATAAAAACGGTGAGGTGGTGGTGAAGGAGGATATTAAGGATGAAAAAGTGGGTGATACTGTTGAAGAAGAAAAAAAAGATGCGTTAAATAGTGTGAAACATCAAAATGAGGCACATGATTCCTTGAAGAGTGAAACCCAAGATTCATTCAAATTGATATATGAGGATGATGATGACTCGCAAAATGTCGATGAGCTTATGAGCGAATATCTCCTGTTATTACAAACAAATAGAAAGGCAAGCTTGGATGTGTTATACTGTGTACGAAATCTCGCAAACAACAAATTAATGATTGGCAATTCTGCGATAATTTTCGACTCTCAACATATTCGTGTGGGAGATGTGAATTATCCGAAAACTGTTGGATTAACATAGCTGTTTTTAAAAAAGCCGGAAATCCATCACATGCGAATGAAATGGTATGGATTATCGACGAATTGCGTGAAGCTGAAATCATTTATTCACTCGACATCGGGGAATTTACGCATTCTCATAATGAGCGTCGATGTGTTTGGACGTCATTCAAGTAGGAGTGTGATCCACAGTAAGCAAAGTCCTCCAGGTCGACCCGGGATTGGCTTTAGAATTACCGCAGATGGTCATTATAACTTGGGGCAGAAACACTTGTGTACCATTGCTAATCCGGAAGGAGAAGATGACGCCATCACTTTAAGCGCGTTACAAAAGAAATCCCGAACTATCATTAAGAACATACGCAAAGAAATGAATGAGAGTAGTCAGTTGTTGGTTAATGGACTTGAAGCTACGATAAGAGACATTGCGAGGACTCTCGAGGCCAATGTAAAAACTCTACACGATTTGGTGATACGTAATTGAAACGTCATTGCTAAATTGGATGCACGACTGAGTGGACTGGAAAATGAACGAACAACCGGGCGCTCTCGTGCTGGAGGTATATAAACCTGCTCGACAGAACGATCGGCGTCGACATGTGGACATCCGTGGCTTGGACGAGACCTGGCAAGCTGATCTTGTCGATATGTTATCATACGCACGTCACAACTCCAAACACAAATTTCTCCTCACCGTTATCGATACTTTCTCAAAATTCGCCTGCGCCGTGCCATTGCTGAGTAAGAGTGGTAAAGATGCAGCAGCTGCAATGAAGTCGTTAATGAAGCCTTAATGAAGTTAAGGGACGCATACCGCAGAACTTACACGTCGATCATGAAAAAGAATTCTATAATTTTAACTTTAAGGCCATCATGAAAAAGTACACTATTCACATGTATTCACAATATAGCAACTTGGAGGCATCCATTTCCGAGCGTTTCAATCGTGCATTGAAGAATAAGATGTGGATGTAATTTCATCTTCGTGGTAATTATAAGTGGATCGATATTCTTGATAATCTAGTAGCCGAATATAATGATTCTGTACACCGCACTATTAAGATTAAGCCGAGGAATGTCAACGCGGAAAATGAGAAGCAATTGCAGCAGATTTTCAATAAGCCTCCAATAAAAAGACAACCGAAATTCGCCGTTGGCGATAAAGTGAGAATCAGAAGATTTAAGACTGTTTTCGAAAAGGGTTACATCCCAAACTGGACAACACAAATATTTACAATCTATCGTGTGAAAAAAACTCATCTCGTAATGTACCACTTGAAGGATCATAAAGATGAACCGATCGCCGGTGGTTTCTACGAACAACAGCTTCTCAGTGTCAAGCACCCCGATATCTATCTCATTGAAGCAGTATTGAAGAGGCGCGGTAATCGAATGTTTGTAAAATGGCTGGGGTTTGACAATAGCCACAATAGCTGGATAAGTAAATCGGATTTGTAGTCGATAATAATGAAAATGGAAACATATATATGTATGTTTTATGACTCTCGACCTAAACTGCTGTTCATATCCGCATGTATCCCGCCAAGGCCTCCGAACGACTCCAGAGCAGGCTTGCTTTTTTCCCTTCTCACCGTCGATAATCCCTTTTTTCGTGGACCGTGGGTACGAGGAGATGGATAGAGTGAATAAACACATGGGATTATAAAAAGTCCATTTCTTTATTTACAGAAAATCATAAATCCATTCATAGACGATTAAATATTTACAACAACAAACATAATTTTAACAAAATATATACATAATTTTCACGAGTTTTATGAATCAATATTCACAAAAATGTTCACAATTTTACAACAAAAAATCAACGTTGTGGAAAAAAAATGTACAAAATTTTTTACGACAGTATTCTGTAATGCCCCCGTGGTAAGGTATCAGAGGTCCCAGGTATGATATACCGCTTATCGTTATGAGGACTCAGAGCAATTTTCGTTTGGCGAATGGTGTAGACCTCACGCAACTTTGATCGAATGCACGCTTGACTAAGCATCATTTCAATATTTTCCTGTTAGTATTGTGCATAATCGTCAAATCTAATTGCCCTAGTCACTACACTGCTCTTGAGACCTTTAACTTTTTCCGTGTCCTGCTTGCCCTCAACACGTGTCGCATACATTTTCGATCGACGTCCAATAAATCCGGTCATAATTGCTCCATTACATTCGTCCGTCATGAGACTGGGTACCATCTTGTTGACGAGCGGTGTACCATACCTATTGTCCGCTGAATAATCGCTTGTATCGAATTTTGAAATGTCGCGCTTCATATATATCATCGACATAAATCGACATAAATGTCATCGACATCGACATAAATGTCGACATATATATCATCGCTCTCAATGCCATATATAAGACTATCCGTATCGGTATACATGACTTTACATTTATCTCGATACGGAAGTACCATATACTCGTGATAAAATCCATACAAGCACGTTTTTGATATATCGAGTATGCACATACCCACATACTGTAACGTCGCGAGCAAAGCGCATAAAAACATTGCGTTTTCTCTTTCCTACTTTGTTGAAATCCGGCGAGAACGCTGGCCTGAGCGATTTCCCATGAAAATTGTGAATAACCATTAAACGAATATGGCATTCAAATTTTTCGACCCATTCCTGTATCTTCTTAAGCTTAGATATACTACATCTGCAATGTAACCTATTGATAATAAGCGAGCGTCGGGCGTACTTTCGTACGACCCTCCTTACGCACTCGAATTCATCGAGAACATAGTTTAGGCACGCTTTCTTGGGAGGGTCGTAAAACAAAAAAATCATACTGGTAGCCAGATGACTCAGAGTTCACCCGCCGGCGAAGACATAGTGGAGCTCCGATTTTCTAATCCGTGTGGGAACCAAGGATAGACCAAGACGGCCGGAAAAGTCCACTCGACTCGGTCATAAAACCGGGCCGCGACGAAAATAAAATGCACATGGAAGGGCTATGGGGCGCGTAGCAGCTGCACTATCGCGGGGCAACTCGGCGTCGGGCCCTAGACTTTAGATAAACAAACACGATCCCATACGCTTTTTCCACGAAAACTCGCTCAGAATAGCTTCATTCCGATTGGTCTATTTGTAATTAATTTCGTGCGCCCAGACTCCGAGATACAAAGAACTGTCTCCCACGTCGACCACTCCGATTGGTTAATGGATCTTTTGTTGTTTCTTGTTTTTTCGTTATCGCTGTAATTTGCCGTTCGATGTTCGCAGCGTCATTCGCATCTAAGTTACCTGTTATCGATTTTATAATGGATCCTAATCCGTCTATTAATCCTCTTTTATTTATTCTACATTTTGTGCCAGTTATATCGTAAATGGACTGCATTTCGGAATTTATTTTTCCTTTCATGGTTTCGAGGGAACTCGTTACGAAAGAACATACCTTGTCCTCTGGCATCGTTTGACATAATTTTAATAGCTTTTCCAGCTTTTCCCTAATACGCTTTTCTCTATTTGCTATTGGCAGAAGATCCATGCGGATCACCAGTTTCCACATTTCCTGAATCGTGTGCAGTTTTCTGATTTCCTCGTAATAAATCCCTGGGGTTGTGGAAAATTGCGTTGCGTGGAATTCTGCATTTCCCTTTCTTTCATTAGTCCCTTCTGTTGTCCTAACTGTTGCGATTAATAACCTGCAAAAGGGGGTTTACGTTGTAATTTTCAATAAATTTTTCTTGCTCGTTTCCCGATCTCTACGTGCAATACCTTTCATTTTTTTCTTGCGAGTTCGAATAATCTTTTTTTTTATTACATTGCGATTTCTTTTCTCTCAATTCTCTTTCTTTCTCTTTTTCTAGGAAGCGATGCTCCGTCGGCGTCGCGGTCAGGGACCCTACGGGTCTCCTGATGCAGGGTCAGCTCGATTAGCTGGCCTTGGGGGTGCACTGCGCTCGGTATAGTTTGGTGCCGGGCGCAATTAATGGGAAAGTGGGGAAACTTTTGGGGTTTAAATAGCTCCGCTGTTTTGTAGGGGCTACATCAATCATTCTACCTTCTTCCACGTGAAGTCTTCCGGACAGGATAAAAATTGAGTGAGTATTTGTCTTTCTTTTCCCGTTGTTTTTGTGTGTTTAATCGCTTTTTTCCTTTTCTAAAATGTTTGTGTGTTTCTTTCTTTCCAGACTGGAACCCGCGTTCGACCACGGCACCCAGCTGACGTTTTGGAGCCAGAGTTTCGTCCTTGTTTTAGCCAGTATTCATAATTACGCACGCACGCACGCACGCACGCACGCACGCACGCACGCACGCACGCACGCACGCACGCGCGCGCACACACACACACACACACACACACACACACACACACACACACACACATATTGTAACGTTTCGGCTGTACAGGTAAGCCAACGTCACACCGAATACGATAGCGTCCACCCGTTTCAGAGACACTTGCGTATTCTGGCCAGCGTTCAGGGCAACCGGCCATGCCGCCGGCCGGGCGTGTCACTCAGGCTAAGAAATCGGGGCGAGCCCGCGACACCTCGCAAGGGGCCCCGCCCACTGCGAGGAGCAAGACCACCACGGACTCGCGGGAGTCGCCGCCTTTCGTCGGATTTCTCGCTTCCCGTGCTTGACCACTCCTATCATATTAAGAACGTGACCTAAATTCATCGTGACGCCTCTTCGCACCGCATGCTCGCCTAATATCCTAGAGAGGAACCACCGGGTATATTTTATCCCTCGATATGAGTATAGTATGCAAACGTCCTCAAAATAACCAACGCAGTCAACCCCACCAACGAGGTGTTCCTCGGCGGCGTGATTTCCCACCTAGCCCTCCAGAATCGCGGGAGAAATGGAATTTCTCCTGACGGGCCTTAGGCTATTTAAGGGCGAGCACGAGCCGGAGCGGCACTCTTCGCAAATTCTTCTACTTACTACGTGGAGTCACCGTCATCCGAGACCTCGGATCGAAGGATGGAGGCCTTGCTGCCGTCGCCCTGGTCCCATCCTAGAACAACCTCAGCTTCGTGTTAGATACTCTATTTCCTTGGGAAGCCCTAGCACTGCGCTGGATGTCCGACCTCGGAAATAGAGTCGTCGTGGTGATTGCCAGTTAGGGAACGTTATTTAACATCTGATCGATCGCCCTTACGACGATCGATCGCCATCCTACGCATTCATACACGAAATACTCGGAGTGTGCAGTCCGTGAAGAGCCGATCGCGCTTCGCTGCACACGAGGAAATTCTACATCCAGCTTCTCTGGTTCTTGGTCCTCCTCGCCTGGCACCGAGGAGGTCAGCCGTCCCTTCCGGACGGCCCCGCTATGCGCTCTCGAGGAGATTGAATCTACCTCGAGCTCGCGCATTATTTGAACGCTAGCATATCTAGCGCGTGAGTTACACGGGTTGGCAACCGTGTGCTTCGTTGCACTCTGCAACTAGTGCCAACCGATAGCATCGCCATATAAAATCCTAATATCCGTAAATTCAAGGGCTATCGCATTCTTTTACAGAAGCGACTCCGACTCCGGCGTAACGCGTACACGACGACGCTCGCGGCCTGTGCGAGTGCGAGCGAGAGAGAGAGAGAGATACCGCGTCCGCGTACCACCGGCGCGCTACACCTCACGCAACTCTTCCCGTCCTCGTCTATCCAACACGACGGCGCTTCTCGCCACCCGCTCCAGATCCCGGTAAACGTCGCTACACCGAACTAACTTCCTTAGAATCACGAATCTAACACACTAACAAACATAATTGTTTTTCCACTAACTCACATCAAATACGACAATCCGAAACATCAAATGCCGATGATGACGGATTGAGATAGGCGTCTCTGAGACCCTCTTACCACTGAGGCATCTCCAAAAAACCTTTCAAAATCCCAATCATCAATTCCGGCACACGTAACGTACATCGCCCTTCAGGAGGCTACGGGAACCCCGAAAATCATCCTTCGGTCGAATATTCGCAGTTCAAACTCGTTTTCCTCATATTCGCGTGAACGATCAAAGAAAACGAAATAAAAGCTTTCGCTATAAATCGCGAAACGTTTCATTGGCGCCCAACGTGGGGCACGAAAGCCTTGCATAATATCCTGACAATGTACGAAATAAAATCCTGACAATGTACGAAGTGAAACCCTCGTGGAAATCTCGAAACGTTTCATTTTCAATTTTATTTTCATTTTCGTTTTAACGAAACGTCACAAACATCACATTTTCATGAATCGTTACAACGGCGCCCAGCGTGGGGCTCGAAAAGCTTTTGCAATAATCGCGAAACGTTTCATTGGCGCCCAACGTGGGGCCCGAAAGCCTTATAAAATTTCCTGAAAATGTACAACAAACGAACGTATCGATATACGCTCTAACTAATTATAAAATAGATAGTTAGGCGTAGCAATCACCACTACCGATTTCGGGTCTTTTATAATAAGAGAATACAAATAACGAGAAACGAACACTCGCACGCGGTGCATGCTCGTTCTCTCTCAGGCAAGCCGAGAAAATATCTCGAGTCCAAGTACGGACAAATTTAGTCTCAATACCTCACAAATCGAAGCATAAGAGAAGCGAGTATCCACACACGGTGCTTGCTCGCTCTCTCTCTTGGGAGAGGAAATAATATCCCGTGGTGAACGACGAATATTTCGTCTGTCTCACTCTCGCCAAGCATCAAACAAAACGCGTAATCTCGAGCACGAAGGCAATACAATTCGGCAAGGCCACGCGATTCCCGAGCGGCGAGCGAGAGCAAGAAAAAGAAAACTTTTTTTTTCTGTCGTACACTCGTCGCGGGGATTAGCGACGCCTCGAGCTCGACTCGAAATTTCAGACACCGAAAAAAAAAAAAATAATAATAATACAAAGCATAAGAGAAAGACGAAAATACCTAATGAGTATTTACCACGGGCATACGAACATTCGCTTCAAGTCAAAAGAAATCCAACGTACTGCTCGGTGCGCGAGGAGTACCTCCCCTCCTCTCACACCGAGACTTAGCGCGCCGAAATGAGCGAGGCCCGGAAGGGGAATCCTCCTCAGGAGGGGCGGGCGCTGAACCTCCCGCCCCGTGCTGCTACAGACTCGGCCCTCGCGACCGGCCCACCCACCGAACCCGACGCCCTCGCAAATGTGAGGAGCGAGCCGCGGGGTGGTGAGAGGGGGGCGCGTCGCAGGGACGACGGTACCGGGAAAGGAA
Source organism: Ophion obscuratus (assembly GCA_964007375.1). Classification (NCBI taxonomy): domain Eukaryota; kingdom Metazoa; phylum Arthropoda; class Insecta; order Hymenoptera; family Ichneumonidae; genus Ophion; species Ophion obscuratus. The sequence continues at coordinate 62,526,282 of OZ023312.1, read as the reverse complement.
TGAGGGGTCTTCCCGCTTGGAACCCCAATATTTCTGACCCGCAAAACTCGGACGATATCAATCATCCAATTCCAGAAGAATCTCAATTATCAATGTCGGCCATCAAAGAACTGATGTCCAACATACAGGGTGCGCCAGAGAAACTTACTTATTTGAAAAAATTCCCGCGCGGTGAGTTGGGTGGGTAGAGGGGCGAGAGGGGGCGCATCTGGAGGGGGAAGTTCCCAAGTTTGTTTCTCCCTCCAGTCAGTTGCCATCATGCTCTGGTCCAGTGCAGCCAGATCGCGCGTAAAAGTTACCCCCTCTCTAGTCACTTACGCGCCCATCACACAATCATAGTAGCGCGTGTCCGTGAGCGAGCGACGCTCGGACGTCTTCGGAAAGAGCCGAGCGGGGTCGAAGTTTCCCGACCGCGCCTTCGGCAGCTACACTAATGCATGCACGCTGATGAGCACGTTCATGTGCGGCGAAGCCGAAACGATGGCTTCGAGGGAAAAAGCAATCTGAGCACGACTCGCGCGTGACGTCACCGACGGCACGCGCGAGGCTTTTAGATTATTTCAATGCTTATTTAGCTCTTCGTTCTCTGCGTTATTAAGGTATATAAAAAAATGTATCGCGCACTCTGATCGCTTATTTTTTTAGTTTATACGTTAATTTAAATATAATAATAAATCTAAATTACAACTTGTTTATCTTCTAAAAGATTGTTTACGCTTTACTCACACCCGTCCTTATGCCAAATAAATTATAATTCATAAAAGTAAGCGGAAATATATTTATATTCGTATTATTATATTAATTCTCATATTTTCATTAAGCGATAAAGCGACGTGCCGTCGGTGACGTCACGCGCGAGGCTTTTAGATTATTTCAATGCTTATTTAGCTCTTCGTTCTCTGCGTTATTAAGGTATATAAAAAAATGTATCGCGCACTCTGATCGCTTATTTTTTTAGTTTATACGTTAATTTAATCTGATCGCTTATTTTTTTAGTTTATACGTTAATTTAAATATAATAATAAATCTAAATTACAACTTGTTTATCTTCTAAAAGATTGTTTACGCTTTACTCACACCCGTCCTTATGCCAAATAAATTATAATTCATAAAAGTAAGCGGAAATATATTTATATTCGTATTATTATATTAATTCTCATATTTTCATTAAGCGATAAAGCATTATCCCCAAAAACAAGCCATTCATCCATCCGGCCGCGAATAGTCAGTACCAGAAAGTGCACATGTTCTACAAGCGGTGAGATGGTCCCGTTGGTAGCGTTCCTTGCTTCGGTCCGCAGGGGCGCGGTTCGTTCCCCGCGCTCGGTGCTTTTTTTTAATACTACTATTAATTCATTTTTGATTAGTTATTTCTATTAGTTATCATTGTTATTTTAATTAGTTATCTTTTAGTGTCGAAAAATGTATCACGCACTCCGACCGCTTATTTTATTAGTTTGTACGTTAATTTAAATATAATAATAAATCTAAATTACAACTTGTTTATCTTCTAAAAAATTATTTACGCTTTACTTCTTTATTTACGCTACCCGTCCTTATGCCAAATAAATTATGATTCATAAAAGTAAGCGGAAATATATTTATATTCGTATTATTATATTAATTCTCATACTTCCATCAAGCGATAAAGCATTATCCCCAAAAACAAGCCAATCATCCATCCGGCCGCGAATAGTCAGTACCGGAAAGGGCACATATTCTACAAGCGGTGAGATGGTCCCGTTGGTGAAGTCGCGCACGGAACTCGGTGGCATACGGATCGCTCCTGTTTCCGCCCACGCTATATCGAGATCATACCCACATAAAAATCTCAAGGTTTCGCTCAGCGTCCCGTACCGGCGAGCCTTAGCCCTTTCTGATCACCGAGTCAGCGATAAATAACTCACGAATAAGTATTATAAGCGAAATTGCCGAAGGAGGCCCCCCTCACGGGGACCCGATAACACACAACCTCAACATGTCAAACAAGAGAAAAAAAAATGAACCTGTCATCCAAGATATCACGACCGCTAGCAAAATTCAGAGAAAAGGTACCAAGTCGAAAATAAGCAGCACACAAGTCCTGGATAAAGAATATCGAGAGTTCCTGAGAGATCACAGTAACAAGACGAGTGCAAGCAAATATACGATAGCCCCCAACCTCAATGTTGCACGTGGCTCTCGCGGCAATACAGAAAGCGAGGAGCCAAGCCCTGGGTGCAGCAGCTGGTTCACTCCAAAAAAAAAAACAGTGAAAGAAAGCCCATCGACCATCAGCGAGCTACCTATATCAAATAATTTCAACGCCATATCAGAAGATGGGATGGAGGTAGAAAACCCCGGGCATAATCACAGAAAGGAAGGCAGAAACCGACCCGGCCCATCGGATCGCAACGCAAGAGCCCCGCCAATACACCTGAACAACGTAAGCGGCGTGAAAACGATAATCACCATGCTAACAGAAAACAATGTGGAAAAACAAATGTTTCACATTCGCCAAACGTCTAGCAGTGAGTCTACCATACAACCCACAGATATCGACGCACACACGAAAATATTGGCTATCCTCCGTACCAACGAAAAAGAATTCTACACGTACACACCCAAAGCTATGAGACCAAAAACCCTGGTCCTAAAGGGTCTCTCGGGAGATTTCGATCAGGAAGACCTGAAGAACGAGATAGTCATGCTCAATCTACTAAACACAAAAATAATAAAAATCTCAAGAATGAAAACGAACGAGAACAACCAACATCGAAACATATACATCATTAACCTAACACACGATAGCGAAACGTCACACCATCGTCAAACAAAATTCATACTATACCAAAAAATCAGGTGGGAATATTTGAAAAAAAACCGTCTATCAGTGTCGGAAATGCCAGCGACTCGGACATTCGAGCGTCAACTGCAATCTATCTTTCCGCTGCGTCAAGTGTGGCGAATCGCACGAGCCCGGAAAATGCACGATCTCGGAAAAATCGGAAAAAAGTCTTCTCAGATCCGCCAACTGCAATAATGCCGGTCACCCAGCCAGTTATAAAGGATGTCCGTATATCAAGTTCATAAGCCAAAGAATCAGAGCCGAGAGGAACGCCCCAGTGACACATCTGACTGAAAAAATCGAAAGAACATTCAGAAAAGTATCGCCTAGCTTGTCATACTCCTAAGCAACGACACACACGACACCATCAGCACCGGAACCCGCCTACGTGCCACCGATTCATCAGCTCCCACGGCAAGCCCCAACGACGACTCACGACACCACCCCCCATTGGGTCGCAGAACTGAAAAACCACATCACATCGCTCAACCAAAATCTCAATCAGCTAAATAACCAAATACAACTCAACACACAAAGAATAAATATTATATTTGAACACCTAGGTCTCGAACTCCAAACATCATAATGCCGAACACTTTCAAGACAGACACCCCAACAATACAAAATATTCCTAACGAATCGCTTGAAAAACTGATAATAACAGCAATCAATGTTAGATCAATACGTTCTCATCACCGCAGACACAACTTCCATAATTACCTGATGCAAAACAATATCGACATGGCGCTCGTTTCTGAAACCTTCCTCAACTCGACACATAACATCGTCTTCCCAGAGTACAATATAATAAGAACCGACATTACCCCCCTTGCGCCAGATAGAGGCACAGTCATCTTTTGCAAAAAAATATAAACTATAAACACATTAAATTCCCGAGCTCAGAAAATAACGACATAATCGAATACACGATAATAAAGCTCTCTCTAGAGGACAGCATCACTTACAATAAGACTAACAATTACAATTTATACATAATAAGCTTATACGCCACTAACAAAACCAACATAAAACAAACCTTCTTAAGAGAAATGAACGACATCTGCAGATGCCTCAAACTTCATAAAAAAAATAACAAATACATCATTGCCGGGGATTTTAATGCTCGACACACAGACTATGGAGATTGCATAAACAGTCCCAGAGGAAGATTCTTACGCAACTGGGAAATCGACAACTCCCTCTTCTTGAGAGTGAAAATACATCCACCAGCATCGCACACATTTGTGCACTCACAATCATACATAGACCTATGCATAGCAGACAACTCAATCGAAATATCGAATTTATCAAACCAGCGAATACTTACTTTACCGTTCGACAGCGACCACAACGCCCTTCTATTCACAGTCCCTTTACCTCACACGATAATTTCTCAAATCGATTCAGAAAAGCCAAAAAGATACCGATTCAAAACCAAGGATTGGAAAAAATTCGAAAATGAATTAGAAACCTCATACAACACACCCCCTCCTGACAATACCAATCTCACCATAACAGAAATTGACACACACATAAACAATCTTTCGGAGCTTATTAACAGAGCCATTGAAACTCACGTACCGCAATACACCGAATCAAACAATACTACAATCTACACAAATCTAACCAAAGTTAAATTACAAAAATACAAATCGAAATTAATATCCGCAATACATAAAAGACACACGTTTGACCCCCACGACACAACCCCCCTCTCCCGCAGGTTTAAATCTTAACAATTTAAAGTCAACATAGAAAAATACTGGCAAAAAATATACAAAACCATAGATCACAGGCATCCCGACAAGTTTTTCCCAAAAATAAACAACATATTCAGGCCCAAAACACGAACCCAACTCAATAAACTCCAAATAAACACTGCCAACACCATAATTCGCAGAACAAATGTAAACACTTCAAAAACCCCAATAGACAACAACAAATACGTCATCACTGATCCGAAAGATATTCTCAACGCATTAGGCGCACACTACGAATCCATAAACTCACCACGATACTTAAACAATGGCACTAGATTTCGAGAAATAGTAGATAAAAAAGCGACCTCCTTCAAAACCGAATTCAACACACACAGACAAAACGAAACTACAATAACCGCATTTAATAACAGAAACAAAGCATGCACACCCTCACGACCTGCGCACCTCGAACACTATTTTACCACAGTCACCGCAGTGCAAAAATTAATATGCAAACTCCCCAACAAAACCTCCAGTGGGCCGGATAACATACCTCCGCTTGTACTCAAATACATCCATCTTAAAATGATCAAAGCCTACGCAATACTATTTAACAATGCATTAAACCTTCAATCCTTCCCTGCCCCTTGGAAAAAATCAAAGATATACCCTATTCTGAAAAAAGATAAAGATCCCACAGACCCTGCTAGCTACAGGCCAATCAGCTTAACTCCGGCAATAAGTAAAGTATACGAAATAATAATCCAAAAGTCTATCCTACGTCATTGCAACTTAAATAAAATTATCCCAAACAACCAATTCGGATTTAAATTTCACCACTCCACCACACACGCCATTAATAAGTTTTTCTCCGATACAAATTTGTACCTAGCCTCTGGACACATGATAGGCGCCACCCTTATAGATCTAGAGAAGGCATTTGATTCTGTGTGGCTTTCCGGTCTGTTATACAAACTAATCAAAAAATAATTTCCGCCGCACTTATGCCGCTTAATCTGGGA
>OZ023312.1:62490733-62515733 GCA_964007375.1 Ophion obscuratus | reverse complement strand
TGGAATCTTGAACTCTCTGTTTCAATAATTTTTTATGTAAGGGGAAATATGGAGTGTGTAGTCTGGTTTGGCTTAGGAATATGTATCGAGATCTCACTTTCCATCTTTAGCAGAGTTTCTCTGAAACGTGTCCCAAACTATTTCGCGGGGATGCAATTACGCAAGGACGTGACACCTCCCCCCTTTTGGATCGAGCGTCTCGCTCGATCAGATTTATCGGGAGTTGCGATCGGAAAGAAAAAGAAAAATACTGGCACGACACCAGGAATTGGCATCGCTATTGGTCGAATTACATTGCGACTTAAACTTATTCGAAGATTGGTGTGTAATATGGTGGCGTAACTTATAGTTGTCCTACTCTTACGCGATACGTATGAATTTGATTATCATCTTACAAGAAAATGTGTTTTTCTATAGATTTTCGTGTGAGTGTTTTTTTTTTATATATAATGATATATACTCTGAGATGCATATGTATGCTTTTTCTCCGCTTTCTTTTTCCTTATTCATAGGTGCTTATTTACTTATTTTACCTTATCTCTTACTAGACAAGGCTAAAAGAATGATGACAAAAAAGAAATTATTAGCTTGATCAGAATTATGGTAAGTCTCCTCGTGCGAACTTAAGGGAAGGAACGCGGTTTCGAGGATTGGTAGCTTTCTGGATGATCGGAGATTTCGGGGTACCGATCATGTGTTGCAGCGTTAGTTCTAGCCCTCTGGTTCAGCTGGAGGGGCCGACACGAGTTGATGAAGTTCTTGACCAGTCACTGCATCCGTTGACGTTTCCTTTTTGGATCGTTTAGCCAGGTGCATTAGGAGATACGTAACCGATTATTGTAGTGTACCGATGATGTAGATCGACCAGCCGTACACAGGGTGTCGGCTGTTCGCATAGATCACCGTATCTATGAGGACCTTGATCGCTCGCACGACGAGTGAGGTTCGGGTGAGATCAGCGCTAGCTGTACCGAATTGAATTTTTTTTTCGTGCCATTCCAGATGGAGTCCGCTTGGTGTTACAGATTGTTGTTATCCACGAGATTTAACAACTTTTCCCCTTGATTAAAAGTGTTTTGATTACTGATGCCCCGTGCTATACTAATTACGACAGCGGGTTTCTCTACGGGAAATATTATGCGTTCTTGTACGTTGTCGATATCTTCTGTGGAATGGATCCCACATGATGCTGGTGATCCTGGGTTGGTGTAACGCCGCCTAGATACCGTCGTCGATTTCGTGATTGCAGGTGGCGTGGCTTCGACCGGAACAGGAATGAGCTTGTACCAGGTGTCTCCGAAGAGGTTAGAGGGGGGAAGTAAGGAATTGCAGGTTTTTTAAGTTTTTTTTGGTAACATATGCGTTCAAGGAATAAGGAGATATATTTCGTTCCCACGAGTGACAGGCATTTGATCGTAAAATTCTTTTAACCTTATCAGATTTTCTTGTATCCTTATACATTGAATAAAGTGTACTCTTTCGCCAGCAAGTACCGCCATCTAACTCGGCTTCTTTACTAAATTGTATACAATTTGTTTGAGGCTTGGATCGCTAATAATAAACTATTTGGAGCATTCGGCGCTCCTTTTAACACTGTTGCGTAGGCATACGTAACATAATGATTTTCTAATATAATATAGTGATTACGTATATAAATTTCGAATTGACGTAAGCGATTATATCTAGGTTCGCGACTGGAAATCTTAGTCGAATTGTGAAACAGTTACTTCGGCGAGTTTTGGATATACACAAGTTCGAATGTTCTGTACTGAAGATACTGTAGCTAAAAATTTAATCTCATTGCGAGTGCCAGGATGATATCGTTAGATGTTACTGAAAAGGTTGATTACGGCCATCTGAAAAACAGGGTAATTATTATGATTATTTATTAATCATGAACTTCCAGCAATGATAAGGTAGTAGTGTTCGATGAGCTCGATCCACAGTCATATCCCACCATGCTGACGACAGAGTTGATTAAATAAATGAGCCATGTTAAATGGATAACGATCATCTGGAAACAAGGGAATAATTATGATTAATCGGTTATTCGTTAGTTTAAAATTCGGAGTCGTCGACTCCGGTCGGTTTGGGTTTCCTTTTAGGCTTTACTTCGGCGTTTATGTGCGAATATCGTAATCTATTTTCATGCACGACCCGTGGCTTGCCTTGGTATTGGATCTTTACGTTACCCTTGTCCATTTTTTCCAGGACCTTATGAGGTCCCGTGTAATGATCTCCGAGTTTCCCTGGTTTGGGCCCTTTTTGGAGGAAAACAAAATCTCCGACTTTGAAACTTTTGGGATTCGCGTTTTCGCCGTAATATCTTTTCGAGCGATGTTTTGACGAGACTAGATTTTCGTACGCGAGGGTTCTGATTCCATTTATACGGGTGATCAATTTGATCAAATATCCACGATACGTGGGTAACTGGTCTGATTCCCTAAGCGGTTCGCTTGATGGGATTCTTGCTAATTTACCGAAAACTACCTCGAAGGGTGTGTACTTGTTGCTTTCGTGGACACTTGTATTGTAAGAGAGCATAGCTAATTCGAGCCATTGGTCCCATTCGTTATCTTTATCCCTGTATTGCTTAAGAAATTCGGCTAGAGCGTGGTGAGATCTCTCAAGCGATCCATTCGATTGAGGATGGAATGCGGTCGTTCGACATCGCTTAATTCGGAATCTTTTTGCTACTCTCCGCATGAGACCGCTGAGGAAGTTACTCCCTTGGTCCGTCAGGAGTGCTTTTGGTGCGCCGAAGACGCATATGAATCTTTTTATGAATGCGTCAGCGATTGTCGTCGCTAGTGCATTCGGGAGTGGAATTGCAACGCAATATTTCGACAGATGGTCTTGAATTGTGAGGATATATTCGTTTTTGTTGGACGTCCGTTGCATTGGACCTACTATGTCCATTGAAATTTTCTCGAAAACCGTACCTGGGATGTTTGTTATTATCATCGGCTGCTTTGTCTTGACTCTGACCAGCTTCTTTAACTGGCATTCCAAGCATTGTTGCACCCGTCTTTGAATATCTGATTTTAAATCTTCCCAGATATAGTTGTGTTTGATTCTATTGTAAGTCTTGGAAACCCCTTTGCGACCCCCGATTGGGGAGTTATGCATTTCGTAAAAGATGGAATCGCGCTTTTCGAACGGTACATAGCGCAGAGTTCCAAGGCAGATCAATATCCTAACCTGGGTGTCTTTGAATACATCTTTTACGATATTCAGTACATCTGCCCACATTAGGTGCTCAACATGTTGGCAATGGCAAAAGCTGATCGACTGAAGGTTGAGTGTTTTGCAAATCGATTTTAATTCTTTTATGCTCTGATTAATTCTTTCGATTATTAGAGGGAGCGATGCGGACTGCTCTTCCTTGATGACCAAAGCGATATGATATTTCTTTCCAACCTTTTTGCTGTAAGCTCGACCTAAAGACAAATCCTTCCAGATGGGAAGTTTATTTGATTCTAATAGTTTTTGTCCTCCAGGGTCACAAGGTTTCCCTGTCGAGTCTATGAAATAGACTAGATTGTCGTTTCGAAATTGAAACTGTTCTTTCGTACTGACAGAATTAGCGATTTTTAATTCTGACCTAGTTTCTTCGACTGGAGGATTTTCGTCAGAAAGTTTTGAGTCAATCGAACTGGAGTCTGAATCTGTTGGATCATCGGAATTAGGAATAGAGGAGTTTCCGGAATAAATAGCAGGAGGTGCTTTGCGCTGGTCAGGGATCCCAGCTGGTTTGGGTTTGATGCCCTTACTGGGTCGCCTAACACGTGCGGGACTTATTACTTCGGCCTCCGTTTCCTCGCTACTACTTTCCTCGTAGTTTGTGACTCTAGGAGTTCGACGCGGGGGTTTGTGTGGCCTAGTGCGTGCATCTGTGACTTCTGACGCAGGCACGTTGACCCTTGTTGATGTTTTCTCGACAAGTGTGTTTCCCACTTGTCGATCGTCTGCATCTGGAACGAAAGGTTCGTCGTTCTTCGCTCGGGAGCGAGTGACGACGTTTATTTCATTTGGCCGCGGCGGCGGGTGAATTTCCACCTGAGTGGTAAATCTTGTGGGATTTTCATCGCTGTCAGAAATTTCGAGTATTTCGTGTACTGCCTTCCGCCATACATCGGCCGATATTTCATTTCGTTTCCGATCGCAGTGGGGAATGGTTTTGATCTCTTCCGATTTTTCAACTGGGTTACGCGACAAAGCATCAGCATTTGCGTTTAACGTTCCAGGTTTATAAACAACGTCGTAGTCGTACTCGGAGAGCTTGAGTCGCCATTTTAGGACGCGTGTGTTTGCGTCTTTGGCGGTTTTAAACCAAACCAAAGGTTTGTGATCCGTGACGAGAGTAAACTTCCTACCATAGATGTAGGGACGGAAAGCTTTCACACTGTGAATAATCGCCATTGCTTCCTTTTCATACGTGTCGTAACGAAGAGCTGCGCCACGTAGTACACAGGATGTGTAGGCAATGGGTTTATCCTTGCCTATTTCTCCCTGTGAGAGAACTCCGCCTAAGGCGTAGCCTGAAGCATCTGTCGTTATGATAAACGGTTTTTCAAAATCCGCATATTGAAGGATTGGGGCTTCACACAATTTGCCCTTGAGGATATCGAAAGCTTTCTGGGCCTCGTCTGTCCATTCAAAATCGATTTTGTCTTCTAGAAGAAGAGTTAAGGGTTTTGCGATCTTTGAAAAGTCTTTGATAAATCGACGGTAGTAACCCGTGCAGAAATTTTGAGCGGGATACCCTATGTCCAATCAAATCCCGATCAGGATTTGTCATGGATTCCCCAAAACCGGATCCCGGTTAGAATCCAACTTGCATCAGTATCGGCATATGTACGACGACGATGGCATCATTTTAAAAATTTTGGCGTCACGTGTATTTTCTGTATTACTATGGAATTCCTATCTATAGATAGGAATTTCTGTCTATAGATTCCTATCTATAAAATTCCTATCTATAGATAGGAATTACATAGTAATACCGAAAATACACGTGATGCCAAAATTTTCAAAATTATGCCATCGTCGTCGCACATATTCCGATATTGATGCAAGTTGGATTCTAACCGGGATACCGGTTTTGGGGAATAAGTCTCTGTTTATACCCACCGACATGTCGGTGGGTACAAACATGTATTTAAGACAAATTAAAATCAAATTCACAATGATTAGATTAAAATTTACACCAATCGTGAGTTCTTACGTATTTCGAGAGAAAACATTTCGTCGAGGCAAAGAAATTTTTGCAAAAAAAGTTGTGAGTTTCAAATATTACATTATAAATATGAAAAAAATCACAAAATGAGTTGTGAATTTCCTCAAGTTGAAGAAAATAAAAATCGAATTCACGACAGTTATATTAAAATTTACACCACAAGTGTAAACGTATTTTGAGAGGAAACATTGTGTTGAGGCAAAGAAATGTTCGCACAAAAAGTTATGTGCAAAAATTTCTTTGCCTCGAGGCAATGTTTTCTCTCAAAATACGTACGAACTCACTTTTGGCGCAAATTTTAATCTAGTCATTTTGAATTTGATTTTAATTTGTCTTAAATATGAAAAAAATCACAACTAATTTTGTGAATTTTTTTGTATTTATAATTTCTTGTCAATACATTTGCATTCACAGTTTTTGATGTGAATTTTTTTTAATTCACATCAAAATCTCGCGATGAGCGCGATGTGCCATTTGAAAATTTGGACAAATTTTTTTTTATTGATAGTTTAATGCACTAAAACTTTATAAATGTTATTTATTTTTATAATAAATTTAACATGTCATAATTCCATTCTTGACATTGTATTTCAGCCTGCATTCACCCGTGATCCTTTCCAGATTTCTCAATGATTCCATGGGGAATCTATTTAGAGTCATTAAAGGATCCGGTTCTGGATCCCTAATGGAATCCAGTTTACGGATCTTACATTTAGTCTTCGAATCTGATCCGATATCGAACTAGATCCCGACTGGGAGCCCGGGATACAAGTCAGAATCCAGCTGTATCCCAGCCAACATTTCTGCACGGGAACCGGTTAGGCCTAGGAATTGGCGTATGTTTTTGACGTTTTTGGGCACTGGGAAATCTTTTACGGCCAATAGTTTGTTAGGGTCTGGTCTCAGGCCGTCTTTTCCGATTATGTGGCAGAGATAATTGACCTCCGGCCTAAGGAATTCGCATTTGTCCGGTTGCAATTTGAGATCTCTTTACGCAGACGTTCCATTAATTCGCGAATTTTCTTCTCGTGTTCGTCCAAATCTTTGGCGTATATCACGATATCATCTAAGTACACGAAAAGCGATACCCCTTGGAGTCCGCTGAGTACAATGTCCATTAAGCGCTGGAATGTTGCCGGGGCATTTTTAAGCCCAAAAGGCATTCTCGCGAATTTATAATGACCGTGTGGGGTCGAAAACGCGGTTTTTGGTTTGTCTTCGGGGTTCATTTCGATTTGATGGAACCCGGAAGCGAGATCAAATACCGAGAAATAATTCGCGTTCCCTAGTTGATCGAGGATGTCTGTGATATTCGGCAATGGATAAGAATCGCCAATAGTTTTTTCATTCAGCGCTCAAAAATCGATTACCATCCGCCAGCGTTTGTTTCCGCTGGAGTCCGGTTTTTTCGGTACTATCCAAACAGGGCTGTTGTTTGGAGACTCCGAATGGTTTATTACCCTCGTCCCTAATAGCTCGTCCACTTGTCGCTGGACTTCGCCTTTGAGCGCCTGGGGAAACCTATATTGCTTCGTGTTGATCGGTAGGTCATCAACCGTGGGGATCTTGTGTCGAAGAACATGTGTTGCTTCGAGAGGCTCACCCTTTATGTGGAACCTGTCTGAGTATTTTTCGATGATTTTTTCGACGTGTTCTAATTCGTCTTGCGCGAGGTGCTCTAATCGTAGGAGAGATTTTATTACTTGGGAACGCTCCGAGTTATTTCCGATTTTATCCGATGTTGTCTGATGGGCGGAAATTGAATTTACATTTTTACCGTTGTTTGATTTGACAATTTTATTTTCTGTTTTACTTGACCTCTTGTTTCGTTTTTTATACGTTTTTGGTTTAGATTTTTCCTCACTACTGGAGGTTTGTTTTGTTTTTCCTTGGTCATCGCTTTCGTTGTGGCGATGGCAAGGTTTTATCTCAACTTGGTTAGTCGAGGGTTTTTTATGGGCCACGGAAGGACCCTGGAACAACGTAGTCGTCATGCAATCTACGCTGGGAATAGAAGAATTGAAAGGACTTGAAATTTTCGAAGAATATGATTCGATCTCGTCTGCTGACAAGGTTTCGACCGTATCGAAAGCCTGCAGTCTTACGTCCGGCACGATTAATTTTACGGCGTCATTAGTGGAATTATAAACCTTCAAATGAGCCTTCCCGTTGACGGTTGTCACCAAGCAGTCGCCGGCATAGGCACCTTCACGGATTTTGAAAGGGGCAATATATCCCTCTTTCGTCGTGCTATCCACCACCTTCACATAGAAGGAAGTTGCCGAGCGTGCAGGGATTTCGATTTCCTCAACACGTTCATCTGGTTTTTCGAAAGGCCATAGATTATTTCCACACTCGAAACATTCTATCTCGTAATTAATCTTGGATTTCGTTTCAAAAAAATATCTGGATCCCAGCAAACCTGGGTAAGGCAGTGGCACATCGTCTGGTATGATGTGAAAAAGCGTTGCAAAACCGAAAACGCGGAACCACACACTGCCATAACGCAAAGACGGGTAGTTCAGATATTCCGTTTAATCTTATAATATCGTTTTCATCGATGCCCGTCAAAGTTTTTGTATATTCCTTTTTAATTAAATTTGGAACGGCACCACTATCTAATAGCATTGAAATCTTCCCTTTTTCCGGTAGTGCTCCGATACACACCGAGGGTAGGCTGACGAATTTTTCTGCTTCTATTGTATAAGTTGGATACCGCCGTTCGGCTGGGTTAGAGCTATCGCGTGGACCGGACGCTCTGTCGGTGACGGGACACTCGGCGCGTCCGTCCGAGTGGTGCTCAGCCCGTTTCCCGGCTGACGTCGCAACTTATTGTTATATTCGAGAGTGTGACAGTTTACTATGGTGTGCCCTTCTCGTTTGCAATAGCGACATATAAGTTGGTCAGGACTCGAAGCTTTGCTGTTCTTTAGTTTGAAACAATTGTCAGCGGTGTGTCCGCGAGATTATGACAAAACTGGCACTCAATGGTTGGAGCGCTGTTTGTTTTTAGCTTAGGGCAATTATCTGCTGTGTGGCCGCGATTGCGGCAGAACTGGCATTCGATGCTTGGGAAGCTACTGTTTTTTAACTTGAAACAATGGTCCGCGGTGTGTCCGCGGTTGTGACAAAATTGACATTCAAGGTTCGAGGTGTTGTTATTTTTTAATTTGAAGCAATTATCTGCTGCATGCCCACGATTGTGGCATGCTGGCACTCAGAAACGCTTTCAAAGCGCGGACGGTCTTCTGAAGGGTTGAGAGGTTTATTACGAGTAGGGCAATCAGGGGCCATGTGGCCTGAGGTCTTGCACAATTGACAGGATAATGTAGGGGACCGTTGCCCTAAATGGCATTTGTCAGCGCTGTGCCCGGCACCTTTGCACATCTGGCAGGTCAATACCTCCCATTCGTCCTGTTTCTTTTTGCATTGGTCGGCGCTATGGCCCTGGTTTTTACATAATTGGCAAGTGAGCATTGAGAAACGGCAATTTTCTGACGTGTGGTTATCCTTTTTGCAGATATTACAGATTTTAGCTGATTTGAGGGGAGGGAAGTTTTCTAATTTGTTCGAGACTGATTGTAATTCCCGTCGTGCTTCAAGATCGCGTTCAATTTCGACTGCGTGATCGATAGCAACAGAGATGTTGTCGCAATGGGGAAGTCGCTGCTCGATTTCCTCCCTTAATCCGCGTTTGAAACACGAGAGGAAATAATCGTCCATCCTTCTCTTGTAATACTCGTTTTCTAATTTATTATCTGATGGTTTTTGTGTATCAAGTATTTCTTTTCCTTTCCTTTTAATTCGCATAGAAAATTCGGCTACGTTTTCGTTCTTCTTTTGACAAATGGTACTGAGTTCTCCGACTAGTTGCATTTCAGTTTTGTTGGGCGCATAAAGCTTTTTAAGATATCCTAATAAGTCCTGCACTTTCTCGAATTTTGTCGCGTGAATCATGTCCCTAGCGGGGTTTCTCAATCTATTCCGAATCATTTTCACCGGGTATTTTTCGGCCGCAGGGGAAACCACTTCCCTTACGTTCTCACACCCGGCGACAAATTCCGAAAACGGAATATTTTTCCCATCGAATTCTGGGATTATCTTAACAACGTCTTTTATCAACATCAAGTCGTTTATACTCAACGTTGGGGTTTCTGGGTTCATGGCTCCGCCTTTTGGGGGTAAATCTGGTTGTTTTGAAGATCTACTGGAAGGACCAAGACCAGAAAATAGTGGAACGTTCGATCCTCTCAGAGCATAACCTGAACTACCAGAGCCAGTTGATTCGTTTGGTTCTGTATACGACAAGTCCTCAGTTAAATTTAAATCTAGTGTTTCACAAGTTGATTCCTTATCCATGAGGTTGATTTGTAAAGGCACATTCCCTTTTTAAATTATCACGGACGAGCCCCCAAAAATTATAATGTCACGTCCTGAGGGGACGTGGGCATATATATATATGTGTGTGTGTGTGTGTGTGTGTGTGTGTGTGTGTGTGTGTGTGTGTGTGTGTGTGTGTGTGTGTGTGTGTGTGTGTGTGTGTGTGTGTGTGTGTGTGTGTGTGTGTGTGTGTGTGAGTGTGTGTGTGTGTGTGAGTGTGTGTGTGTGTGTGTGTGTGTGTGTGTGTGAGTGTGTGAGTGTGTGTGTGGTATCCCTCTTTCTTGCCTACGCCTAGCGCAATAGCACGGGATGAGGGTTAAAAAGGGGATGTGCTGGTAGAAGGGGAATTTTTAAGGGATTCCGTGGATGATCCAATTATTAAAATAATGGTTGTGACACTTGTGTTCGATTGACTCGTAATTTATTAGAATTAACCGCATGGGTTAATTGTATTATTTCTTTGAGATACAAATCGAAAACAAATATAAGAGTATGTTCGCTTACATTGGTGCGCCTCGGTGATGACCCAGTCGCTTGGGTGTCAGGTAGCGGTCGTAAACCTAAGGGCCCTGCCCGGAGGGCCAGAGGCGCTCGCAGATGGTGTGTGAGTGTGTGAGTGAGACAGATACAGATGTTCGACGACACAGATTCTAATATTTGTGAGTTCACGGATCGAGAACGAAATTGATAATAAAGTAATCCGCGGAATATAACGTCAGAATTTTTATGATTTTCGCGTAACGTGATGGAGGTTTCGACGTACAAGATGTTCGAAGCTTAAATCGTATGACGACCATCGCGTTACAAAAGAGAACAAAGGTTTTTCGCGATGGATATCGGTAAGAGAACTCTAGGTCTGAGCTCGTTGGATTCTAATCGGAGGATGATGCGAGGAGAACACTTTCGGAGTATCAGAAATCAGGGTGGGATAAAGTTTTGGAGGAAGAAATCTTTGGGAGAGTGAAACTTAGGTGACGTACTTTTTTTGGATTGGTGGTCCGGACATTAAACATGACCTGATTCGTGTGGTTGGCCGGAAGAAGGAAGCGAGAACGATTTGTCGGTGTATTATTGGGTAAGGGCGCATATAATCGAGATCAGCGCTGCATTTCCGAGAACACAGCGCAGCTTTTCTTATCGAGTATATAGGGAAACCGAGAGGAGACAAATAGGGCCTTGTTCATGACGGAATGCGTCACGCGAGAGAGAAGGAGCTAGTTGGCCAGCCTGGGAAAGCGCGTGGCTTAGGTCATCTAATTTTATTACTGCAAGGGTCGGAGCCCCTTCTTTTGGAAGAATATATTTTTTTTGTACATGCAGAGGATTAGGACGATACGTTCGTTCGGGTCTTGTGCCGTGAAGTCGCGTAGTTTCAAATTTTTACGACCAAGATCTTCGGCTGGGTTATGCGATACTCTCTTTGTGTATGGTCGCAATGTGTTGGCCAGTCGTGGAATCTTGAACTCTCTGTTTCAATAATTTTTTATGTAAGGGGAAATACGGAGTGTGTAGTCTGGTTTGGCTTAGGAATATGTATCGAGATCTCTCTTTCCATCTTTAGCAGAGTTTCTCTGAAACGTGTCGCAAACTATTTCGCGGGGATGCAATTGCGCAAGGACGTGACAGCAGCATTTACAGCTTTAGCTATACTAGCCGCACGACCTGACAAAGTACCAGCAGCGCTAAGACCCGCAAAAATGGGCACGACCAATGGTAATAAACCACCAATTTTAATAATCTTTTGTGGATCATTACTTTCAATCATTGTCTTCTTTGCGGCGCCAATTATTTTTTTCCAGCAAACGCCACCCTTTCGGGCCTTCATCCCCATACCGAATTTTCTCTTTGTCCTCATAATATTTGCCACACCCCAAGCACTCGCTTTTTCACCGATGCTAGCGTCTTTAGCAGTAACACATTGCCAAGCCTGTTCAGACAACACTTTGTCCGCCAAATGTCTTGCTTGAAGATTATCCGGATTTTTCGAATATGCAATATCGTGTTGTTTGCATGCCGTATCCAATGTATTAATACCCGGATCACCACGAGCAAGCCGCTTGGTTAACTTTGTGCCTGGACCGCAATACTGATACCCGGGTAGATGTAGTTCAACGGGGAGTTTGTTGATTAGGCGGTTGACGAAATCTTTACCACTCTTGCCATGCACAATCATGTCTAAAGACAATACGCGACTGGTGGATAATCCCTATAAGAATGCTATTTATATGATTTCGCCGTTAGTCGTGTGTGAGATGACGCCCAACAAGCAAACTATCGGAGGCGGACTTCCCGTGATAAATTTTGATGAATTAGTCGAAGATGCTGGAGCGAAAAAGCGGCGAAAACGTCATGGAAATTTATTGCCGGATAGCATACGTGCACTGTTTTGTGGTCCATCGAATTGTGGGAAAACCAATGTTTTGCTCACTCTTATCGTCCATCCCAATGGTTTGAGATTTGAGAACATTTACTTGTATTCCAAATCGTTGAAGCAGCCAAAGTATAAGTTGCTCGAACCTGTGAATGGAGTTGCGTATCATCCGTTCAACGTGCATGAACAAGTGATAGCACCAAATGAGGCACAATCCAACTCTATATTCATCTTTGATGATATAGCGTGTGAAAAACAGGATAATGTTAGAGCCTTCTTTTTCGTGGAAAAACACGAGATTGTTGACAGTTTTTATCTTTGTCAGACGTACACCCGTATCCCCAAACATCTCGTGAGAGACAATGCAAATTTCGTGGTGCTTTTCAAGCAGGACGATATGAACCTCAAACACGTCTACAACGATCATGTTAATACGGATATGACTTATACGTGCTTTAAAAACATGTCCATGAAATGCTGGAATTCCGACAGGTATGCATTTATCACGATTGACAAGGATAGTAGTATCAATGAGGGTCGATATAGACAAGGTTTTGATTATTTTCTGACCATTGATAAATGGTTCATCGCTGGTGGTTTGGTATTGTGCATACCTTGACAGTGACAACATAAAGACCAAACAACTTTCGCGTGAAAAAGATGTATTGTGTGAAATCGCCAAGGCGAGCAATGCAATCAGACGAAAGCATCGAATGATGAAAATGGGAAAAGATAGCGATGAGCAGAGAATGCAAGATGTCGTTCAGCCTATAGTGAGACCACTGGAGAAATTGGTGTCGTATAAAAACGGCGAGGTAGCGAAGGAGGAAATTAAGGATGAAAAAGTGGGTGATAATGCTGAAGAAGGAGATGCGATAAATAATGTGAAAAATCAAATGAAGAATGAGACACAAGATTCCTTCAAGAGTGAAACACACGATTCCTTCAAATTGATATACGAGGATGATGATGACTCGCAGAATGTTAATGAATTACTCGGTGAATGTCTCCTATTATACGAACAAATAGAAAGGCAAGCTTGGATGTATTATATAGTGTACGGAATCTCGCAAAAAACAAATTAACTATTGGCAATTCTCCGATAATTTTCGAGTCTCAACATATTCGTGTGGGTGATGTGAATTATCCGAAAACTATTGGATTAACGGAGCTGTTGTTTAAAAAAGTGCGCACTGTCGAAACTCTTACGCCGGACGATTTGAAAAACTATGAAAAGATTGTCATCTCGACAAATGCGCACGAAAAATGTTACAAGCCTAATGAGGCTATACGACGTAATACCTGCCATAAATTCAACACTTATATCGCAAATATAGTCGATCATCATGTGGTCGATCATCATGGTATGCCAAAGTATAAGCTAGCCAGAAAAAACACCCAATTGGACTATATTTATTGGGATAATCCAAATGAGCTAGTAGATCGTCTTCGTTTACTTTTAGCATCGAAAGCAGCCGAAAATTCTGCGCATTCGAATGAAATCATACCGATTATCGATGAATTGCGCGAAGCTGAAATCATTTATTAACTCAGCATCAGAGAATTCACGCAATCTCAACATGAGTGTCGATGTGTTTGAACGCCATTTAAATAAGAGTGTGCTCCTAAGTGAGCAAGGTCCTCCGGGCCGACCTGGGATTGGGTTTAGAACGACCGAGATGGCCATGATGACTTGGGGCAGAAACGATTGTGTAAAGTCGCTAATCCGGAAGGACAAGACGACGCCATCACTCTAAGTGCTTTACATAAAAAATCTGGAAATATCATTAAGAACATATGCAAAGAAATGAATGAGAGTAATCAGTTATTGGTTAATTGACTTGAAGAAGCTACGATGTTTGAAGCAAAAACACTCCGATGACCGAGACCGATGTCAAAACTATAAGATTTGGTGATTCATAATTCACGCATCATTGCTGCACTGGATGCGCGACTGAGTGGACTAGAAAATGAACGAGAAAAAGAGCGCTCTCGTACTGGAGCTACGTATTATCCTCGTCGACATGTGGACATCCGTGGTTTGGACGAAACCTGGCAAGCTGTTCTCGTCGATATGTCACCATACGCGCGTGAAAACTCCAAACATAAATTTCTCCTCACTGTCATCGATACTTTCTTAAAATTCGCCTGGGCCGCACCAATGTTGAGTAAGAATGGCAGAGATACAGCAGCCGCAATGAAGTCGATAATCGATGAGGGAGGACGGACACCGCAGAACTTGCATGTCGATCATGGAAATGAATTTTATAATTCCACTTTCAAGTCTCTACTGGAAAAGCACAATATTAACATGTATTCAACGTATAGTAATTTAAAACGCATTCATTTGCGAGCGTTTTGATCGTACACTGAAAAACAAAATGTGGAAGCCATTTAGCCTTCGTGGTAATTTTAAGTGGATCGATATTCTTGATAATTTAATTGTCGAGTATAACGACTCTGTACACCATACAATTAGAATGAAGCTAAGGACGGTCAATGTCGGTAACGAGAAGAAAATATTGCGACAAGTTTTTAACAAGACCTCCAATGAAGAAGCCACCAAAATTCAAAATTGGCGATAACGTGAGAATCAGTAAATTTAAGAGTGTATTTGAAAAGGGTTACACACCAAACTGGACAACGGAAATATTTACGATATAGCGTGAAAAACACAATCCCTGTAATGTATAGCCTGAAAGACCATACGGATAAACCTATTGCAGGTGGTTTCTACGAGCAAGAGCTTCTAAAAGTTAAATATCCCGATATCTATCTCGTGGAAAAAGTACTGAAGAATCGTGGCAATCGAATGTTTGTAAAATGGTTGGAGTTCGACAATACCCACAATAGTTGGATAAATACGTCTGATTTGTAGTGAACAATAAAAAATCTTTTTTGAATTTCTCCTCCTTGCTCTCTGCCAAAAGCCGCAACAAGTGGCAGTCAAGTGCCGTCTCCATCTCCGCACGTGCTGCAAAGGATGAAGAGTCCGTCTTCCCCGACACCGCATCATGTGTCCTTTGGGTAGCTCTTTTTTTTGCTCCTCGCATTTGGATCTTTTTTTCCCCTCGAAAAATGCGTCACGACGATATGGAGGAAAATAGTTTGAATGAATATATGGATTACAAAGGGTAATGTTTTCTTCTTCTTTATTTTCTACCAGTTGAAAAATATACAAAAGAGATTGCGATGATATAGAATATAGAATTGTTGAAATGGTATTTTGTAATGTCCCCATGGCAATGTGTTTGTGCTATTGGGTATGAAATATCGCTTATCATCGTGCGGGCTAAGAGCAATTTTTCTTTCGCGAATAGTATATACATCGTGCAGTGTGGATCTTATACACGTTTGGTTCCGACACACTTCAATCTCCTCATTTAAAGACTCCATACAATCATCAAAAGTTATTGTTCTTGCGACAACGCCACTCTTTACACCTTTAACTTTTTTGGTATCCTTTTCACCATCTACTCTAAACGTATACATTTTTGACCGAAGTCCAACAAATTCAGTCAATATAGCACCGTTGTTTTCATCCTTCATGAGACCTGGCACTTTCTTATTTACTAATGGAATATCGAAAACATTATCGATGGGATAATCACTCGTGTCGCACCGGATAATAGTTTGCTTCATACCTTCATATACATCTTCGCACTCAATGTGGTATATAAGGCTATCGATATCGGTGTACATGATCTTACATTTTTCACGATACAACGGAGCCATATGATCATAGTGAAACTCGTACAAACACGTTTACGATATATCGAGTATGCACATACCAATATATATTGGTTTGTAGAATTTCACTTCAAGTTCACGCAATTCAACAGCAATCAAGTTTTCGGAAAAGATGCTCCTACTGTGAAAGTTGGGCTTCGCAAACATCGCCTCGGCACCATATCTCCCCTCCCATTTTGTCAACAGTTTCACGTCAACGTGATTTCGAACGTTTTCCATTGTTTTGCCAAATACCCCATTATTCATCAGGTAATATAATTTTTTTTTTGAAATCATTTTTCGCCATGGTTCTGAATTGCGTGTTTAGCTCGATGTAAGACCGTAACCATGGAGATTGTTGGAATTGCAATATTCGATAGATTTTTGTTGTACAGAGCCCATGGCGTACACACTGCTGAACATTCCGGTAATGTACAATATAGCGCTCTTTATTAAACAAAATTGCGAGCAACTTGTGTTGCCGCTTACCGGGTGGTTTTCTACGCGTTAGACAAAACGGGAGATCGCTATGTGTATCGTGTACATTTTGTGGATAATCTAAGTCTACGTCGAGAATGTAACCCGTAGGCGAATCGTTTGAGATTGATGATACATCAAAATTCGACAGGTCGTTGACCCATTTGAAATTTGCATAAGGCAAAAATTGATACATTGCCCAGCCGTACAAGTTGTTTACATCGAAATACATGAGATACGATGAAGCTTTAGACGGATCGTGTAACTCTATATATTTGTTATTCGTGTTAGCATATCTGTTCGACTTAGTCCGCCACGTATGCCACGTTCGATAAACATGACCATGTCAATGTCAGTGAGCAATTCGAATGTAATACTCGTATGCTTCAAAATTGCGTCCCATTCATACCCGGGGAGCGAATAGTAATATGCCGGGTTAAGTCCATAGCTCTCAATACAGCTATCACGGAAATTTTCAAAAATGTCAGCTAATAACAGGACATCCGTTTTCAAATATAAATCGCTATATTCGCCTAACGTTTAAATAGAGAATTCCTTCCAGACATTTTCCGCGTGTGTATAGTCGCTCTCGCTTACAGTGCCACCACTCAATGAACTGTAAAATGAGTCGATTGGCGGTAGACACGTTTCTTGCAGCCTATTGACGTCATCCACATATTCATATGGGAAAACACCTTTGCGTGTCAATAAATCGAATTCTTGATTGTTAGGAATTGCAGATTTCAAAATTTTTAGTTTAACCTTGGTAAGAAACGATGCTAATTTATCGAGAGAAGTATTGAGAAATCTATATGAATCGATAAATCGCAATTGGATGTCTTTTCGCGTATCGTTCGTGAGTTTCACATTTTTCGTAAATGAAATATACGTTTCTTTTGTTATGGGAAGTACTTCGACACTCCCTTCGAAAGCTGTAGCCACTTCCTTAATAATGAAATGCGCATCATATCCGGATAAATTGTGAAATACGATGGGGATGAAAAAGGATTGCTGAAAGTTCAAATTGCAGTTCGAATGCGCGGGGCCTCGATACCGCCCAGTCAAATGACGATGATCTCTAATACGTGTATCGCCTTGCGTAAATGTTCTCTCACATATGTGGCAGTGCGTAGCGTGGCGGAATTCTGCCCATTCCTCGCGTGTCAAATGTATCATGGGGACATTAGTACATAAAATGGTTTTCACGCGAATAGCTAAACTTTTCAGTTCTTGAACGAACCAGGAAATGCAATTATCACTGCGAGCCGACTGATATGTGGATAGGGAATTGTCATATGAACAATGCACGTAATACGCAGCACTGAATACTTGGTGATGTTGATACCTATTTGGAGCGTCGGTTTTCGACAAGACACACTCGAGGTCTACGTATATAACGAAGGGGAGACGCTGCTTCCGATCCAATTTGCTGAAAGTGAGCCACGTGTCCTCTTCGCGTGGCAACCGAATGGCATAGTCGTTCAACTTTCCACAATCCGTTGTGTGTGACTCTAATTTCACATTCGAACTGAAGTAATGCAAGCTCCTGTACAAACAGATTTAATTGTTTTTATTCGATAGATTTTTTTCAAATATATAAGTATGTCGCATATTTGATTGTATTATAGGTTTACATACCGATCGCAGATATATTTTCGATGACCCAGCATACTATGTTGCGAGCTCACCAGCTTGGATAAATTTTTAATCCACGCAAAATGTCCAACATTGGTGTCTGATGGATCTTGAGGGTACAGCAAATTTATATGCTTATCCCTTTTGTGCTCACTAAGGCGTATTGGAAGGGTTTTCTTCTTCTCGATGGTATACACATTGATTGATAAATGATTCTCTCGTTCGAATTTTTTATTTTTTCTAGAGTCACGGGGAAGGCAATACCCTGCAGATTTAAAACCGTCGAAAAATGTGGATACGACGATTCACGATCACTTTTACGTTCGGCAGGGTATAGAGCCGCGACTACGGACCACGCAAAGCAGGCATTATCGTTGGACTTTATATTTACTACTGCACGCTCTGTCATTACTTCCTGTGGCAATTTAAGGTGGCAACCGGCACGCATTGGATTATATTTATTCACACTAATGGTTAAATTTAGAATTTTAACAAGGTCTACCCACTATCGCATTCTTGAAATTCGTCAAGGGATGCTAGAGTGGGTTCGACAACGCGTTGTTCATACCACTCATCTAAATCAGATATTTGAAAAAGTTCAAAGTTTTTTGTATTAACACGTTTGTTTGTGTGCTTATCACCTGCCACAAACTCACCATTGAACGTGGTATTAATCTTTACACTAAAATGTTGTTCAACAATGTTTTTCACATGTAAAAGCACTATGTCTCGGGCATCTTCGAGAAATTGACGTGGTTCAATATGGTTGCAGTTAATTACTGAACCAGTCAGTATGCGACTTTCGAATGCCGTCTCAATGTTCCGCCAAATCAAAGCATTTCCTTGCGCACTATATCCAGCCGCCCCATGAACAAAACGTTGACGTATCGAATTTTATACGCATTAACATTTCGCACTTTTTACGAAAAATTGTATTATAAGCTTTTATTCATAAATCGTATATTTACATTTTCAAAATGCTACACTTATATTATCTTCAAACTCATTTATATTTCTTCCCAGCCACTGTGCTGGATTTTTCGGGTTAAAATTCTTTTTAACCCGATATTTTAAAAGTTTTTTCCAGACTAGATGGAGTTTTATTAATTTCAAGATTGCGTTATTCAATCGACGCGTTGGAATTTCAGCACATTTCCATTGTTCGAAAACTTTTTTCATCATTTCGTGTGCACTTCGACGTATGGTCAGTTTTTCTCTGTTATGTTTGTAAAAGAACAAACTCAAAACTTTCCGATTTGACGGTAAATGACGGGTACGTATTTTCGGAATTTCTTTGCCGATTAGCCAAATTGTGTTGTCTTCGTTTTTCCGAGCTATTGTTTAAAATTGTCTTTAATTGAGTCACTTTGAAAAAAAACAACACCACTTACAAATGCGCTGCGCCAATACAAAATGGCGCCACGGATGCACAGTGACATGCGCAGTGGTATGCGCAGTGGCATGCGCGATGTTATGCACAGTAGCTGGGAAGAAATATAAATGAGTTTGAAGATAATATAAGTGTAGCATTTTGAAAATGTAAATACATGATTTATGAATAAAAGCTGATAATTTAATTTTTCGTAAAAAGTGCGAAATGTTAATGCGTATAAATAAATCTACATGAATAAGGAGAGTTGTATAGACGCCATTATTGATCTACCTGGATTTGAATTGTGAATATTGCAATCTTTTCGAATTATTAGAGTTTATTTTTGTTACGAAAAAGCTGCTGGATGTGATTTTTATCCGTAATCCGAAGCCATGACTATGCTTAAATGCAATACATTCGTTAAAAAAATTCAAATACAAAAAAGTCGAGATAGCCACCTCTAAAAATTGGGTGACCGCGCACATTTTTTTAGAGAAATTTTCTTTTATTAGTGCCCAACAATAGCACGAGAATCCAGAAGGAAAAAAAATATATTTTTTTTAATCTTTAATAGATATATATATAAATATATGTAGAAGTCGATCACGATGTTCAGATATCTTATGCGACGACGAAAAATATAACAAAAGCACACGTTACGAGGGGGACGCGGAAAAATAACAGAGTTGAGACGAGACGCTTGAAGAAGACACACGCAACTTTTTGTAAAACCGTACCTGAGGATCATTAAAGCATTCATTTAAAATACGTGTGACTATTCGAATTTCTCTCATTCGTTCATCAGGAACCGATTCCTACATTTGGGGGCTCAGCCGGGATTAAGACAAAAAAAAACGAACGAGTGATATACGAATACGGCGAAAAGTTGCCGAAAGAATAAAAGTCGAAAAAATCAACCGTGAGCCGACCACCATTACGCGTCACGTCTCGCGTAGAAGTTGAGAAAAGTTAGTCGAGCGTACAAAGGGAAAATTCGCGAAAGTCGTCGTGAGAGTAACCGGTAACGTTGTGTACGCGTCGATTGAGCTCACAAACCAACGTTTGGACAAGATATACGTGTTTTGTGAAGTTGTAAGAAAGAGTGTTACAGGCGCCAAATAAACTCAGAAGCGGACAGACAGGACAAGTGGTTGAATACGAAGAGAGTCGTGGATGAAAGACGGATCTTATACGATTTATAAGTCAAATAAATCATAGACAGTGCAAAAACACAGACAGATGATTAGGACACCCAAGTCAAATAAAGGCGGGAGGGGAGAAGAAAAAAGCGCGAACGACGACGGCAGTCATAGGGGTTCCAAAGAAAATGTGAGTGTCGTCGTGTCAGATAGTAATTTGATCGGGTTCAGAAGAACCAACGAGACGATGAACGACATAGGACAGGGAAACACCGAAGATCAAGGTGAGACAACTGGCGTTCAGCTAAGGGCGTCGTCAATACCGATTGAGAATATGAAAGTCAAGCAGTTGCGAGAAGAGCTGACCAAGCTGAATTTACCGACGTTGGGGAAAAAACAGGCGCTGTTGACACGTTTGCGAGAAGCAAGGGCGCATGATGAACAAGACAGTGAAGACGAAACATCGGAAGAAGAAACAGAAGACGACGATGATGAAGAAGGCGAAGAAGATGCTGCACAAGAAGAGATGATTTCCGTCGGTAGAAGACCCATACAAAAAGTTGACCGTCGAAATCGAGAGCAGGCGAATGTCAATGTACCAAGAGTACCAATGGTGCCGGTAGCAAACACGTTCACTATTAAAGATGCAGAGGGGAGTATTCCATTTTTTACAGGCGATGATAAAATGCCAATAAGAAAATGGATCGCCGAGTTCGAAGATACGAGTGCATTGTTGCGGTGGAACGAGTTGCAAATGGTCATCTACGCTAAAAAAATGCTCAGAGCTTCGGCCAAAGAGTTTGTAGGGCTCGAACGAGGCCTTATAACCTGGAAAAAGCTCAAACGCCGTCTCATACGGGAATTTGAGGTTGAAATTAACAGCGCAACAATCCACACGCAGCTCCAAAAACGAAAAAAACAAGCGAATGAGAGTCCGCGTCAATATATTTATGCGATGCAAACTATTGCGAACCAGGGTTACGTGGAAGATGACGCGCTCATTCAATATATTATTGACGGAGTTCAAGACGAGGAATCGAACAAACAGATTTTGTACAACGCACGGTCGATCAACGAGTTAAAGAAAAGTTTCGAACTTTACGATCGCATGCGTGAAAAATCTGGACGTAGAAAACAAGTAACTAAAGAAGAAATGAAAACAAAAGCAAATAGGGATAAAAAAGATGACAAACCGTGGACGAGGAAAAAGGCACACTGTTTCGGGTGTGGGTCAAAGGACCATGAAGTCAACGAATGTCCACACAAGGCCAAAGGGCCAAAGTGTTTCAAATGTGATCAATTTGGTCATATTGCAACCAAATGTGAAGTACCTGGAAAATCGAAAAAACGAGACGAATCCGTCAATTGTGTCAGCACGTCGGGAGAGGAAATTATGGTTCGGTTTAATGAAACGGACATTCCTGCGCTCCTGGATACTGGTAGTTTTAAGACCGTGCTGCGTAACGATGAATTTCGTAAAATTAGCGATACCCCTCTGAAACCGACCGATCGGGTATTCAAAGGGTTTGGGAACGCATGAACCAAAGCCATAGGAGTTTTCGACGCCGAAATGATGATTGGCAGAGACATCTATCAGAACGAAGTTTACGTTGTACCAGGTGGAGTGATGGATTCGAAGATGCTGCTCGGAAAAGATATTCAAAGACAGATGGCTATCAATATTAATGGAGGACAAATCACGATACGGAAAATATTGGACAAAAACGATAATTCGGGCTCGGAACCAACAGATAAAAAGGAAGGCGGAGAAGCAGACAGTGAGAAATCCGTAAGAGATGAATTTTCGCGGATAAATTACATAGGACAAGACGAAATCGATGTGCGAGGACAATATCAAGAACGAATACAGAAGCTGGTTGCCACTCACAAGCCAAACAAAGAGGTTCAGACCAATGTCGAAACAAAAATAGTGTTGAGAAACGATGAGTTGGTCTGTGCAAAGCCACGTAGGTTGTCGGTAAAGGAAAAAGACATCCTAGAGCAGCAAATCGACGAATGGTTAAGAGATGGAATTGTACGACGTAGCCACAGTCCATACTCGAGTGCCGTGGTGATGGTGCCAAAAAAAGATGGATCTTATAGGGTCTGCGTGGACTACCGTCAATTAAATAAAAAGATTATACGGGATCAATTCCCTATGCCGTTGATCGACGATCGCATTGACGATTTGGCATTAGCTCGAGTTTTCTCGGTGTTGGACCTCAAAAACGGCTATTTCCATGTCCCCGTGGCAAAGGAGAGTCAGAAGTACACGGCTTTTGTGACCCATAATGGGCAATACGAGTTTCTGAAGACGCCGTTCGGTCTGACTAATAGTCCGACCAACTTTCTTAGATTTGTCGATGAAGTATTTCGGGATTTGAGTAGCCGGGGAGTTGTCTTTACCTACATGGACGATTTGATTGTACCAGGGAAGAACGAAGATGAAGCCTTCCATAACCTTCAGGAAACGATGACGGTCGCAGCTGAAAAAGGTTTATCGATAAATTGGAAAAAGTGCAGGTTCCTGGAAAAACGAGTGGAATATCTCGGACATGTAATTGAAGACGGCTTCGTCAGTCCATCGAACGAAAAAATTCGCGCGGTACAACATTATCCAAAACCAAAATGTCGTCGAGATATCCAGAGCTTCCTCGGGCTTACAGGGTATTTTCGGAAGTTTATGCGAGATTACGCACTCATCGCACGACCATTATCCGACACACTGAAAGGGAACCAGACGTTCACTTTCGGTCCAGAACAAGAATGCTCCTTCAGGGAGTTGAAAAAAGCGTTGACAACAGAACCAGTGTTGAAGATTTACCGACCAGAGGCAATCACGGAACTACACACCGACGCCAGTAAACTTGGGTATGGAGCGGCGTTATTCCAGAAGGACACGGTGGACGATAAGTTTCATCCAGTTCACTACATGAGCCGGAAAACGTCCGACGCTGAAAAGAAGTTGCATTCCTACGAATTGGAGGTCCTTGCGATCATCACTGCTACTAAGAAATTTCGAGTGTATCTACAAGGCATCAGATTTAAGATTGTCACCGATTGCGATGCATTCCGAAGGACACTAGACAAGCGAGATATAGCGGCAAAGGTAGCTAGATGGGCTCTATTTCTCGAGGGATTTGATTACGAAATCGAACATCGGAAGGCGCCACGGTTGCTTCACGTCGATGCCCTCAGTCGACATCCGATCATAATGGTGGATGATACGATCACTTCAACGATTCAGAAACAGCAGGATGAAGACGAGAGGATACGGGCAATCAAACGTATTCTTGAGAAAGAGAAGTATGAAGACTACCTCGTTGAAAACGGACTTCTAATGAAGAGAGTAGGCAATAACAACGTCGTGGTATTACCAACCAGTATGCACATGGACATCATACGCAGAACCCACGAGAATGGTCACTTCGGAGTAAAAAAGATGCTCGAAAGCCTGAAAGACGAATTTTATATTCCGAAATTGAAAGAAAAACTCGAGAAAGTTCTGACCTGTTGTGTACCATGTATTCTCGCAGAGAAAAGAAGGGCAAAAAAGAGGGTGAATTACAGCCAATACCAAAAGGAGATACCCCATTATCAACGTATCATATTGATCATTTGGGCCCGATGACAGCGACGTCGAAATTATATAAACATCTCTTCCTTGTGGTTGACGGCTTTTCAAAGTTTACGTGGCTCTATCCAACTAAAACGACCAATGCACAAGAAGTCATTGCGAGACTGAAAACGCAACAAGCTGTCTTTGGAAATCCACAACGAATTATCAGCGACCGAGGTGCGGCGTTCACTTCAACGGATTTCAACGAATATTGCATATCGGAGAACATTGAACACATCTCAATTACAGCCGGTGTACCCCGCGGAAACGGACAAGTTGAGAGAATCAATCGTATTGTCGTACCGATACTCACTAAACTGGCTTTAGAAAATCCAGACAGATGGTATCGTTACGTAGAGCAGGTTCAAGGTTGCTTAAATAGTACTCATCAACGAAGCATTGGAATGACACCCTTTGAGCTACTATTTGGGGTAAAGATGTGGCGACGAGAGAACCCACGAGTTTTGTCAATCATCGAAGCTGAAGCAATAGAGCTATTCAAAAAAGACCGTGACGATTTGCGAAGCTTGGCCAAGACGAATCTGTATAAAATCCAAGAAGAAAATCGTCGAACGCACAATCGTACCTGCAAGGATGCCCGAATTACAAAAAAGGTGACTTGGTAGCCATAAAGCGAACTCAGTTCGGGCCAGGTTGAAATAAAGAAGAAGTATCTGGGACCATACAAGATTTCACAAATCAATGGCCAAAATCGATACGAAGTTATTCGCGTTGGAGAAGGAGAAGGCCCGAAAATAACGACTACAGCAGCTGATTACATGAAATCATTTCGATATGACTCTTCAGAGGCCGAAGAGTAGCAGGAATGGCCGAATGTAGGAGTCGATCACGATGGTCAGATCTTATGCGACGACCGAAAAATATAACAAAAGCACACGTTACGAGGGGACGCGGAAAAATAACAGAGTTGAGACGAGACGCTTGAGAAGACACACGCAACTTTTTGTAAAACCGTACCTGAGGATCATTAAAGCATTCATTTAAAATACGTGTGACTATTCGAATTTCTCTCATTCGT
>OZ023312.1:62488877-62490533 GCA_964007375.1 Ophion obscuratus | reverse complement strand
AAAGACGCATTATAATAATCCGATACAATACAGAAAGTGGTAAACCCAGTACAGTGTAAGCCGCGCGCAACGTATCGTCAAGCATACTTTTACCGACATAACTAGACAGTCGATAATGCCGCTTAGATGGAACCCATTTTTAGCAGATCAACAATTACTTTTCCAAAGACTACACTGCTAAGAAGCAGGCTGCCTGTTGGCAGAGCGTTACAAAGGTCGGCCGTGCTTACAGAGAAAGAATGTCCAAAGTATTCGGTACGGAAACGAGGGACAACAGAACTGCGGGCCGAGCTCGTAGTGCTATTCCATCCCTACGCCCAATTTCTTGCAGCAGCGACCGCAGGTAAGCTGGTCGGCCTGAGCGGAGGACCTCGTGTGCAATACGTAACATAAAGTATTTACGCCGAGGTTCAAGGCGCAGCCAGGAAAGCTTCATCCAAAAGGGTGATATGTGCTCAAACCACGGGACGTCGTAGATGAAACGTACGCAAGAGTTCAGTGCTACCTTTAATATAACATTATATTCCTCCGCCATACCGTAGGTGATTGTACAGCAATAGTCGATGACTGGCAGAATCAGCACCGAGACTAGTTTTACCCGTAGGTGACGCGGTAGAAAACTCCGACAAACTTTGAGTTGGTAAAGCTTAGAGTTAACTAGTTTGGCGACATTTATGGCCTGTTCCTTCCAACGTAAAACATCGTCAACCCAAACTCCTAAAATTTTTACTGCATTTCGATACTCAACGATGGCTTTGCCGTTAAGGATAGAGGGAACGGCAGACAGATCCAGCGCACGTATGGTACGTCTACTGCCTAGTATAATCGCTTCCGTTTTGTGAGCGTTGAGGGTAAGTCCGTTCAACGCAGCCCAGATCCTAATTAAGACGATATCTGTGTTGACCTTTGAGATCCCATGGTCGAGGTTCGAGGCTGGACATCGGAGGAAGATCTGTAGGTCGTCCGCGTAGACATTGTAATCGCAGGTTGCTAGGGCGTATCTAAGGTCCGACATGTATAAAGTGAATAAAAGTGGACCGAGGACTGATCCTTGAGGGACACCAGACCTCACTCCGGTCCACGCAGACCGCACACCATCAGCACCCAAAACAGCTTGAAATCTGCTAGAAAGATAGGACTGCATCCAGCGCAGAACCGAGTCCGAAAAGCGAAGGTTTTTAAGCTTCATCAGAAGCTTGCCATGATTGACGTTATCGAAAGCTTTCGAAAAGTCAAAAAGCGTCATGATGGTAACCATCCCATCGTCGATACCGCGGCGTACGTAATCGCAAATGCGAAGAAGTGCCGTTTGGGTGCTGAATCCTTTCCGATACGCAGACTGATATTGGTCGAGGAGATCGCCCGTTTCCAGAAAAGATGTGACCTGGTCAGCGACGATGCGTTCTAGCAGTTTGGATAGAGGACAAAGCAATGATATAGGCCTATAATCTGCAGCAATAGACGGTGATTTTGTTTTCGGTAGCGGCCTGATGAACGATTTTTTCCAAACGAGAGGAAACACTCCGTGCATCAGCGAAAAATTGAAGGCATGCAGGACCATGGGCAAGATGACTGGTAGCGCCATCCGCACTAACCAAAGAGATACCCCGTCGGCACCGTTTGCTGTACAAGAAGCATGGCGGAGAGCCGTAAGAA